>JBBYHO010312816.1:12685-26131 GCA_038382025.1 Adansonia gregorii | reverse complement strand
GGATATATTTTTTATTTTTCTTTATGTTTTGAGGTCCAAACTCAAGTCATTGACATTCAAGCATCCATGACCAAAAGAAAAAAGTGGCATGAGCTTCATAAACTGATTTGCATAGCTCCAAAGTAGTTTGGCATGATGAAATAGCCTATTGATTATACCACTCAAAATTTTAACTCAAAAATAAGGCACAAACATTTTGGGAACAATTGCAGGGCCATTTTAGTTGGACTATCAGAACTTTCAAGTTCGTTTAATCAAGATTCTAGATCTGGAAAACTTAATTTTTCCCAAGATTTTTTTAGCTAACTTTAATGAAAATGTTAAGTTCATGCTAATCCTTATTGGTTGAGGTTAACATGCTTGGCTTGGGGAGGTTTTGAAAATCAGTTCTTTTTTACAGCCATTAAACATGCAGTTAGACAAGGAGAAGACAGCGAACATATAAGGGGATGGCACATAATATGAATGGGGATGATAACTTTACCAATGGTCTTGACAAAGAAAATTGTTATGCATACATCTCATGAAGTGAAGCGTGCTGAATATGGCAATGATTCATGACAAAATGCAAGCTAACGTATAAACATGCATGGAATATGTTAGGCTAAGGATTTAGGCATGGATGGAACATAACATGATGCATGGATATGGCATAAAATGCATGAACAAGAGCTGTCAAAAATAATGAGGATGAAATAAGGCACTTTACATGTCAAAAGGGGCATCAAGGCATCCAAATACTAAGCTACCATAACCAAAGGCCACAATAATGCTTGAGAATCCTAAGAGGATGATGGAAGCATGGAAAGCTCACTAAAATGATAAAGATGCTGAAAAATAGGAAATGAAAGTGATTAAATAGAAAGTTATATCAACAAAGCTTTAATTTTGGTTAAGTGGTTGGAGCAGCAGAGATGGCTAGAATTTTCCTCATTCCTTGTTGTTAATTACCAAGAAACAAGAGAAAAAATTTTGGTTATGGTATGAGTGAGGATGATTTTTCAAAATGTATAGTGGCTAAAAGTAAGTGTTTAAGGCTATTTTCAGATGCTGAGTAAAGAGCTACGAGATTTTATTTTTTTATGAGTTGAAAAAGCTGAAACAAGCTAGAATCTCCTTCTCCTTCTTTTTTTCAGCTGAGATATTAATGGTCTATTTATACCAACACTTGGAATGAAATTGGGTATTTTTGGTCATCTCTCAAGGGAAAAAGGTTATGATAGCTGATGGCTAGGGTGGCTATAGAAAGCAATTTGCTACCAATGTGGTGGACATAAGGTAGCTAGTTTGATCACTGAAATTAGATACTACCAAGTAGGTGGTGATGGTGATCTTTGTCAACGAACAAGGGAGGAGTAAGGTGATCATATGACATTGACCCTTTATGATCTAATTTAGACTTCAAAAAAAATGTTTTGATTAATTCTCAAGTCCAAATTCATAATCTGATATGGGTCTTAATCTTTTCTGATGCAAGAACGAGTTAAAATCGAGCTTTGGATCAATGGTGGATAAGTTAAAAATGCCTCGATCATGAAAAATAGGCAGCATGTATCGATACATTTGGCCTAAAAAACCTTGAATGTATTAATGCATTGAACATTGTATCGATACATTTCAAATTTTTTGGTTGTTAGAGTATTATATTGATATATTCAGGCAAAATTACGAATTTCCTACGTGTTTTGTCCCCGAACACCTAGAACTACATCCTTTTATGCCATATCTTTGCATTTCTCTTTAATATGATCCATAGGCATTCTTGACCTCCTCAAAAATACTTTTTCACTGGGCACTGATCGTCACCTCCTTTCACATCCATGCCCCAAGTTGCTAAAAATTAGCCTAAGGTGTCTACACGGGATAACATGATGCTATTCTTTGTTTTTAGTAGTAGTCGAGATTATTATTTTTTTTTGGATTCCCACTCCAAGACATTCGAATATTTCTAAGTGGCATTGATTAGTTCTTTTGAGTCAAAATATGTGCATCGACCTTGTAGGTTTGGATCAAGGCATAAACAATTTTTGTCGTATCACCTTTATTTTCATCAATCTTTTTTATAATAAAAAATCACCTATGTTGTCAAGAATTTGTCAAAAATGTCATTTTGTTAAGAAATCGCTAAACCTTTGTCAAAATAAATCCTTTGAGCTCATTTTTCAAAATCATCAAAGTTTTCATTCATCTATAAGGATACTCTAACTCATTTTTTTGAAGGGATACTCCAACCTCCTTTTACAAACACCATTCAAATAGAAAAAATCACTAAAATTTTCATATTTGAGGATATGCCAACCCTTGCTTCTGAAAGGATACTCTAACCTGCCTTTCAAAATTTGTCAAGAAAAAAAATTAAATTTCTTTTCTCTTAGGTTACTCTAAACTTTTGCAAAATTTAAACCTAATTTTGTGTCTCAATTAATCAATGAATCTAAACTCGTCTCCAATATTGTCAATTTGATTTTTCCAAGATAATTAATGAAAATTATGATATACATTTTGATCATCCATTTTCTCTCTCTTTTATTTTTTTGTGTGATTTATCTTATGTGATATTATTTTTTGTCTTACTAACATGTTTCCTTTGTGATGATCGTTTTTGCACCCATATTTTTTAAATTGATTTTCAAAAATTATAAGGCAATGTTCCTTATTCGTGTCTCTCCAATGCTTGATACAGAATATCTAAATTTCAAAAAAACTTCAGAGATTATTTTCATAAAATCCCTATGTTTCCCATCTCTTCAAGGTGTATACGTGATTTAAATTTTTTTAATCTAAAACCCAAGTTATTTTTTTCAAATTCATGCATAAGAAACACAATATATTTAAATAATGACAAGTTAAAATCAAGGGAACCAAAGCTAAGTCAAGACATACCTAGAAATTTATCAATTTTGGGTATCGAGGGGAGGTTTTACCTCTTTGCTCGTAACCAACTCCTAAACCTAACCTTTGAATCTTTGAATTACACAAACCATGGAATTGATGTTTCAAGTTTTATAGCTTCAAATATTGGATTCAATAGGCATCCGATCATGCCCAGCTTAAATGATCGGTGGCAACTCTCATTGTTGGCCACTTAAGACTACTTGGATGAACGATTCATCTGATGATCCCTCATGGTCAAGAGCAAAAAATCCATATATTCTCGCTCCTATCATGTCAAAAAAGGGAAGAGTCATGGTTAAGAAGACATTTCTCGTTCAAGAAATACTTTTAAGTTGTACACATTTCTCCATAGAAGGCACGTCTGCAATACCTTGGCGCTTCACTAGGGACTAATTTCAAAAGTTAGGCCTACAACTAGTTGTATCTCACCTGGTTCTTAGCTTTTTCAATTTTTGGCCATTATTCAACTATAATTCCCTTCCATTTCTGTCTATTAATATTTTATTTGTTGTAATTTTTGTCATCTAATTGTCAAGAATTACTTTGTTCTCAAAGAGATTCAATTCAATAAATATGGTAATATGGAGGTAAACAAAAGGTTTGATTGTTTCCTTGACACATACCATGCACTTACATTTGCATTTAGACTCCCACCAAATTCCACAATAAGGTTAGAGTACTAATTATTAGAAGGAAGTGAGCTACCTGCCTTCATGAGTACCTCTTCACATAGGCATAGCAATACCTTCTGAGCTGTAAAGTACCTATGTCTCTCATGAGTGCCCATTCACATTGCAAGAGAAAATACATCCACTGGATTGAACCTATTATACCAAGCCTGGGATAAGCCTATGATCAAGGTGCCTCAGTTATCTTTACCGAATAGAAGAGCAATTCAGATATCGATCTAAATGTCAACCTAAACCCATATACTAAGTCTACAACCAAATTATGTTGAGCCATACCTAAATGCTACTAGAATGACCCAGAGAATAAGGACACTAAGGAAACACTTCCCACCTTTACTCTCACATACCATAATTATGTAAGTGATAGTGAATAAACATTGTCAGCCATCTGTGTCATGTTAGTGTCAAGACATAATTTTATGCTATTCGATCGATAGTGAACCTTCGTTAAGAAGTGAGCGAGGGCAAACAAATGTTGTCATTTACAAAACAACATGTCACCATAAAGAAAATCATATTTAACCTAAAAAAGCCATTATGCTACTTGATGGTTGCCTAATGCGTATCGCACTTTAGGTGGTGATGAACAAACAAGAATTCTTAATTAGTTAGTTTAGTCCCAAAAAGGCATCGTACCAACTAGATCAAAGCAAAACTTTATTTGAACAAGTCATTATGTTGTCTGACAAAATGACTTATCCCATGTCAAGTAATAAGCGATGGCATACATACATCATCGTGGGTTACACCTTATTTATAGATGTACCCTATCCCTTGATAAAGGTAATTTTTACTTGAACACATATTATACTGCCCATGGGTATTTACCCTATCATGATACTTGTAATTATCATGTCTGCTCTTAGGCATCTCACGCTTTATTGTTAGGGCATTTTTTGTGATTTATTTTCGTTCTTCCATTCTTTATTCATGCATGCATTATTTCATATTGTCACTAACCTATTTCCCTTTTGTTTCTTGCTTGTTAAATGCATCACACATCATGATCATCATTTTGGCACAATTTGCTAAAGTTTCAATGTTCAGTCTATCTTGAAGAAATATTTCATTTCCATTCTTAAGTCTCTTGAAGAAGTCAAAGCAGGGTCAGAGGGTCGATAGTGCAAAGACGAAGATATCTTTAAACCTAACTATGTCTCAAATACACATGAGAAAGTCAAGATAGGGTACTATCAAAATCACTAGCTTGATTTGAAGCACATATAGGCTAGTTAGAACTATAATGAGAAGGAGTTATTCATGAAAAGATGTAAGGATATAGCTCTATTATTTTAAGTTTTATTAGACTTTGGCCTATTATGAATGACATCATAGTTTTAAAATCTAGCATACTGATGCTTTATCGTTAATTAGAAGCATTTGACTTCCATCGTTAACAAATACACTGCATTGCTCAACATTGAATGGGCCAAGCCTAATAGGATATATTGTAAAGCATTATAACCTCTGACTTTCAAGAAGAGACCAACATAAATCCTAGAAGCCATGGAGTCTTGGATTGCTAGCCATGTCAAGATAAAAAGAAATGGTGAATACATTTCTTAGGCTAGTCTAAAAGAGGCAACGCTAAATGTCATTGATCCAAAGAAAGTTTAAGATGTCTTTGCATTAGGGATATATGGGTCGATCATATTCTCGAAGACCTTGGGGTACATAGAGGTAATAGCAGTAGATTTCTTCTCTTGTTTGTATTGCAACATCAACCCCACATCTACCAGCATTGCTAAGACCATTCAAGCCCTTAGCTTTTGCAAGAAAACATGGATGAATAGATTCATCAAATGTGCCCCACTCCTCTATGTTTGGCTCGTCGACCACTTTTATGTTGAAGAAAAATGGATGATACATAATTTCTTTTCTAACTTTATCCCTCTTTCTAAGGTCTTCAAAAAAGAATGGCTCTAAGATAATTTCAATGAATAATAGGTCAAAAAATTCCAAAATTTCAAAGAAGAAAAAGTTACATGAAGGGTGTCATAACATGACCCAGATACGAATCTTTACCAACTTAAGTTAAAAGCAGGAGTACCCTTCATTCATATATATATCCATTGTAGATAGCACATTTTGTCCAGTCCATCATCTAACACATCAAAGGTCATTGTCCTAGGCATACTTGGAGTCATTTAGATAAGCACAGGTCAATTTCCTATTATTTATGAGAAAAATGAGTTTTTCAGAGAGCCTAAGGTATGTGCAAGTCATGTTGGTGTGTAGGTTCACATCACTAAAAATTCAAATTTTCACATGTAGTCTTGATATGAGAGGGTTATCGATACCTAAGCTATGATTTCAATACTTAACATGTTTGCATTGATATAGGCTTTAGTAGTAGCTAAAATTGTGATTTTTGCCCAAATGTATCAACACACAAGCAAGAGTATCTATACATGTCTTCAAGTCTGAATTTTGTTTTTGAAATCAATGCAAACTTTATTGTATCGATTCTGGAATGCAAAATTTGCCTTTTGTAGTGATACAAAATGCTTTGCATTGATCATCAAAGCATTTTTGCCTAGTTCAAGCCATTTTTTAGCCTTTGCACCATTGATTCGGAAATACAACTTAAACATGTTTTTGGCACCAAAAATCATCAAAACTCATATTAGGCCTCAACTTTGGACTTATGATTAGATTTTAAGAAATTTTTTAGGCCCATGACAAAGGACATTTTATGACATTATGCAAGTTACTAAACGAAGATTGATTTTCTCAATGCTTAGTTGCATAAAATGGCCTTGATCCACTATTTTTGCTAAGCAAGCCAATGCGTTTGCATGGTAGTTGAGCATGGCACCTTATCCTTACATGAGGTACATGCACCAAAACTTATAATACCTTTGTTTTTCACATTTTTTGTCTTTATATTCACATGGCTATATATGCCAACTTTGTCTCAACTAAAGAACACTATATAAACACATTCTCAGGAGAAAACACTCACTTTTGTACATTATCTCAACATTTCTTAGCAAAAAAAACCAAAAGCCCTTATCCATTCCCATAGCTCCTTAAAACTACCATTTAAACCCTTCCAAAATCCTGTATTCCACTTATCCCTCCTCTCAAAACTCCTTCCATCAATACCTTGACTAAAAAACTTCCTTTTTTTTCATCATTTTCTTGCTAATCAACATCAAAAGAAAGAAAAAAGGAAGTCTAAATTTGTTGCTAAAAAATAGCTAAAGCTTAAAGCTTTTGGTATATTTTCTCCCTTTGCTCTATTTATTTTCTTATTTTCATCATTGCATCATCCTAATGACCTTTTTCATGTTAACATGACCATTTTAGGGTTCTCATGCATTATTGTTGCCTTGGTTATGGTAGTCTTAGGATTTTGATGATTTTCTTGATGTCATGATGTTGCTTGGATGGTCAACCATGCCATGTTTTATTTTCACCATCACAACAATCCATGTTCGTGTATTTATTATCATGTTCCATCCACCATCACATGTTCAACTCATACTTGAATGTTCACCCTAACTTGTCTTGAGCATATTGATGCATCTTCTTGCATTTTGGTAGATTTCATGGAACAAAAATGTCATGATGAAAATTCCAGCATGTTTTCCCTTGTTTAAACATGTTCATATTATTTTTCAAAGCATGATTCTTGATACCGTTATAAAGTTAATGTGTCCATGTATCTTTGTCACAATATGGCCTGGATACGAATCCTGACCAACCCGACTTAAAATGGCAAATGTATCCATTGTTTCTATATAAATATCAATATATAATTATTTCCTTTTATTTCTAGGGGCCTATATCATGATTATTATTCTTTATTTTTTGTACCTGAGGACTAAGTTGGCAAGATGAATCGCTCACCCAACTTCTCTGAATAGTCATTACAAAATAACCAATACTTTTGGAGACACCACCAATCTATTTTGGCCAAGTGAGATTAGACACCTGCCGGAGTTTATATTTCAAAGCTTATGACACCCATAAAAATGAACTCTGAGGTCTGCGCTCATACCAGAGATCACTTGAAAGGGTCCAGGAGTTGGTTATAATCACAAGTAAGGATCGACCTTCTCATAATGGCTGGCAATCGGTACCTTAGTACTCGTGTTAAAATAAATTTGATTTCTATTTGGTTTCAATATTTGATATTTAATTATAATTATCGTAATATTTTATTAAACAAATTTATTATTCCAAGGAAAGTTGCATTTTATTACATTTAGAAATCATAAAATTATTCATTCCTTCTCGAGGAACGAAGTGGACATGAGTTCTTTATTGTATCCCATTGGAGAACCATGCAAAATAATAAAGGTTTTATTTTATTCTTTTAAATCAAAAAATCTTGACTTCCTATTTGAAAAGGGTATCTCGTTATTAAAATAATCCGTAAAAATTTTCACATATTCTAATAGGAATCTTATATATTAATTTAATTATGAGACATTGCCTTACTTATAAAAATAATTTTATTATTAAAAATACAAACTCTATAACGTACCTAATATGGACTTATTCTTAATATGTACTTTATACATGAAAGTATCCTAGTACTTATAAGGATTTTGTTCTAATGCAAAATTATGAAAATACCTCTAAGGTATACCTTCTACATGAAAGTATCTCGGTAACCTTTAAAAGAATAAAAAAGACTAAAAAAGGGTGAACCTATCCTAAATATGTACTTTCGACCTACATGCATCTTGATAAAAAATTATCAAAATGCACTTAGGATATATCTTTGACGTGAAAGTATCCTGGTAGCCCTAATGGACCTTAAAATGATCTAAGGAGGCTATACTAATCCAAAAAAATTCACCTTCGGCGTAAAATCATCTTGATGAAAGTAATTAAGATGTACTTAAGGTATACCTTCGACGTAAAAGTATCACGATATCCCTAATGGACCTTAAAATGATCTAGAAAGGCCAAAGTAATCCTAAAAATTCACCTTGGGCATAAAATTATCCCGATAAAAAAATTAGCAAAATACCTTTAGGATATACCTTCGACGTGAAAGTATCTTAATAGCCCTAATGGACCTTAAAATGATTTACGAAGGCTAAAGTAATCCTAAAAATTCACCGTCAACATAAAAGCATCCAGATGAAAAAAATTACCAAAATACCCTTATGGTATACCTTTGATGTGAAAGTATCCTAGTAACCCTAATGGACCTTAAAATGGTCTAAGAAGGCTAAAGTAATCTTAAAAATTCACCTTTGGCATACAAGCATCTCATTGAAAAAAATTATCAAAATACCTATAGACCTTCAACGTAAAAGTATCCCGATAACCCTAATGGACTTTAAAATGATCTAGGAAAGGTAAAGTAATCCTAAAAGTTCACCTTCGACATAAAAGTATCCCAATGAAAAAAATTACCAAAATGCTTCTAAGGTATACCTTTGATGTGAAAGTATCTCGGTAACCCTAATGCACCTTAAAATGATCTAGGAAGGCTAAAGTAATCCTAAAAATTTACCTTCGACATAAAATCATCCAGTAAAAAATTACCAAAATGCCCTTAAAGTATACCTTCGATGTGAAAGTATCCTGATAACCTTAATAAACCTTAAAATGATCTAGGAAGGCTAAACTAATCATAAAAATTCACCTTCGACATAAAAGCATCTCGATAATAAAATTACCAAAATGCCTTTAGGATATACCTTCGACGTGAAGGTATCCTGATAGCCTTAATGGACCTTAAAATGATCTAGGAAGGCTAAAATAATCCTAAAAATTCACCTTCAGCATAAAAACATCTCAATTAAAAATTACCAAAATGCCCTTATGGTATACTTGTGACTTGAAAGTATCTCGATAACCTAATAGACCTTAAAATGATCTAGGAAGGCTAAAGTAATCCTTAAAATTCACCTTCGGCATAAAAGCATCCCCTTGAAAAAATTACCAAAATTCATCTAGGGTATACCATCGACGTGAAAGTATCCCGATAACCTTAATGGACCCTAAAATGATCTTGAAAGGCTAACGTAATCCTAAAAATTCACCTTCAACATAAAAGCATCCCGATGAAAAAAATTATCAAAATGCCTCTAGGGTATACCTTCAACGTGAAAGTATCTTGGTAACCCTAATGGACCTTAAAATGATCTAAGAAGGCTAAAGCAATCTAAAAAATTCACTTTCGGCATAAAAGCATGTAAGTGAAAAAAATACCAAAATGCCCTTAGGGCATACCTTCGACGTGAAAGTATCCTGGTAACCCTGATGGACTAATGATTTAGGAAGGCTAAAGTAATCCTAAAAATTCACCTTCGACATAAAAGCATCTCGATAAAGAAAATTATCAAAATACCCCTAAGGTATACCTTCAATATGAAAGTATCTCGATAATACTAATGGACCTTAAAATGATCTAGAAAGGCTAAAGTAATCCTAAAAATTCACCTTCGACATAAAAGCATCCCAATGAAGAAAATTATCAAAATGCCTTTAGGTTATACCTTTGATGTAGAAGTATCCTAGTAACCCTAATAGACCTTAAAATGGTTGAAAAAGGGTGAACCTATCCTAAATATGCACATTTGGCATAAAAGCATCTCGATTACTTGTAGGACTCGATTTTAGAAAAATTACCAAAATGTTGTTATGGCATACCTTCGACATAAAAGTATCCCAGTACCTTAATGGACACTAAAATGATGAAAAGTAGATGAATTTAGTCTAAATGGAAATGCTAAAAATTTTAAATTTGACTTAAAATGCAAAATTTACAATCAAGCCCTTAAATGCTTGAAAATTACATTTTTTATCCTTCGAAAGATCAAACAAATACGAAAAGCTTTTGAAAATTTTTAATATCCCTACGAAAGGCTATAGAAACAATAAAAATCTTTAAAACTAGTGAAATATCCATTTTGCCCCCTAAATATAAAAATTTGTTATTTAGTCCCTAAACTTTTCAAAATTTTTATTTTAGTGGTAAATTACCTCAAAAATCATAAATCATATGAAAATATGCGTGAAAAAATACAGCAGATATATCAACTACAATTCGGCCAAACACTTTGGCCTTAAAACAAAATTTATTTTACATTTTGCAAAGTAATCCCTAAACTTTTCTAATTTTGCATTTAAGTCCCTACATGAATAAACTTCACATAACATCATAAAAAATCATCAAATTAGCCAAGAATTAACCCAAAAATCATGAAAAAAATCCATGAAGGTTCGGCCAAGCATTTTTGGCCATAAAACATAATTTTTGCATATTTTGTAATTTAATCCTTAAATTTTTTAAAATTGCAAAATGGCCCCTAAAATGTTAAAATCGACTAAGACATGTTTCAAAACACATAAAATTAGTTTTCTAATAGCACATGAAACTCTCAACCAAACCAAAAATAGCACAAGATAAGTTTACATAATTTACAATTTAATACCTATATTTTCTAGTATTATAAAATAGCCTAAAAGGTAAGAAAACATAAAATTATCACCAAGAAATGAGCACACAATCATGACCAAATCATCCTACCAGATTTGACCAAACCAAGAAACATAAAATCTAAGCATGTTTTGATATAGAAAATGTTGAAAATGAACATAAATAATTACTACCAAGCTTAAATAAAAATAAAATCACAAAAATAAATATACAAAAAGTATTTAACAACATATTATCATAAAAACTTCAAGAAAAGAACAACATAAACACACCTATACAATAAAATCAAGATCACAACAACAAAAAAAAAAATCAAGGCACAACTAATAAAAAAAAGAATAACAACAAATATATAGAAAAATAGATCATTGTCAACATGTTTAGCCTTTCAACATGGATGAAATCTATAAGCTTTAACATGTTTGTAACTCACAACTATGAAGCAAAATGATGGAAATAAGCAAAAATTACAAGATTTCTACGTGAAGCTACCTTGAAAGGCTTGAAAACCCAAAATTTCATGAGAAATTTTAAGAAAAAGGGCTAAATTTGGCCATGAAAATCCTTAGCAATTTGTGAGGACTTATTCCATGATTTTTCAAGGTGGAAGGGACAGCAAGAAGGTTTCTCCACCTTTTCTTGGTCGTTGGCCTTTTATCTTTTTCTTTCTTTCGTCTTTTTTATTTAATTAATTTAATTTAATTTATTTTTATTTTATTCATTAATTTGCATCAAAAGTTGGAATGCATTAATTTGATTTGCAATTAGTAGTCATTCGCAAATATGTCATGATTGCGTTGATAACATCATTAATTGGTAATTAAAAACTAACTAAACTGGTTTGTGAAACGTTGGATATCAACTAGACTAGTTTCTATGAAACTAGTAGAAAATAACCAATAATTAAAATAATGATAATAAAATATAAAATTAAAATATTAATAATCATAAAAAAATTTGGAAATGAACTAATAAAAAAACTGATTGAAACTTTAAAACTCGTAAACTTATATGAGAAAAATCCTTTTGGATAAAAATTAATACATAAAAAAATTTCAAAACTCATCCAATTACTTAAATTTTCAAAAACTGAATTAATATGAATTAAATAATAATATTTGAAACATTTAAAAAAATTCTAAACTCAAAAAAATCTTACAAGAAAAAATTATGAAGTCAAAAACCCATATTTTAAAAATAACAAAATTATGAAAGAAAATAAATAAAATAAAATAAAATGAGTTTCCCAAAACTGATTTAATATGAATTAAATAATAATATTTGAAATTTTTTAAAAATGAAAAACTTAAAAAAGTCCCATAAAAAAATTTAAAGAGTAGAAAACTCTGTATATTAGAAATAAAGGAAATTCTAAAAAAAGTGCAAAACTTATAAAAAATGATTTTTTTTTTTAAAACTGGTTTAATATGAATTTAATGAAGATATTTCAAGAATTTTAAAAATTGTAAACATGGAAAAATTCTCAAAAAAAAATTTACGGAGTAGAAAACTCCACGGATTGAAAACATGAAAAATTTAAAAGAAGATACAAAACTTATAAAATAAGTTTTGTAAAACTTATTTAATATGAATTAAATAATAATATTCGAAGAATTTTAAAAATATATATAAACCTGGACAAATTTTCCCGAAAATATTTATGAAGTAGAAAACTTTGTATTTCTGAAATAAGAAAAATTTTAAAATTCATAACAAATTAATTAATTTTAAAACTGATTTAATAGTGTTTGAATGTGAATATTTAATGAATTTTAAAATTTCAAAATTTGAAAAAATTACACCAAAATTTTTATAGATAATGAAAAGTTCGTATCCTAGAACTGAGAAAATTTTTGAAAAATACATTAAAAATTATATAAAATAAATTAAATAAAACATATTATTCAAAATATTAATTTATAAAATGGTAAAGATGAAAATCTTATCAGAAAAATTTTATGAGTACAATACTCGTAATACTATGAATAAAATTAAAAATTAATTATAAAAATGAACAACTTGATACCTTGTAGTATAAAATGTCAACACAAATTTTTTCTTAAATATTTCTAATTTTCTGGAGTGTATATCAACATAAATACCACACACATACCGGTACAAATATACAAAGGTCAATGTACCAAATTTAACAAAAAATTCTCAAAAAATTCCTAAAAATGAGAAATTTGACTATGATATCATCCGCAAAAACAGATTTTCAAAATTTGAAAAGAAATTATTAAAAAATAATTTTTTTCTTAAGTTTTCATTTTGTACATCTGAAATTAGAGATCAAAATATGACTTTTTTTACGTGAACTTATGGCTATTTAAATTTTGACTAAAAAAGTCTTGAAAATGTCTTGGTCATTTGGAAAATATCGTTCCCAATGAAGATGGCCATTAAGTTCTTGGTCTGGGATATTCAAGATTGTTGGAAAAGAGACTTGGA
>JBBYHO010312488.1:1490-25920 GCA_038382025.1 Adansonia gregorii | reverse complement strand
TTTTTGAACCCAGTCTTCTATTTTCTTATTATCCTCAATCTTTAAAGGATTGACTGTTTGGAAAGTTTAGCGAGTTGCTTATAGACGTCTTAACGAAGTTATTGTAGTAGATGTCCCGGAAATTCTCTGTTGCGTTTAGTTCTCTTTTGAATTTTAAGTCGGTGGGTGAATCCTTAACAATGAAGGCAAATATATATTTGATATGATATATCCAATTTTTTAAATATTTTTTAATGTATTTGAAAGATCATATCTCGTATTTATATATAAATATATATTAGATATAAATATAAAATATTGATATTTCAAGAAAAAAAAATAGTGCAACTACCATAGGGTATACTACCGTGGATTCCATTTCTTTTTTCTGTGACTTAGATAAAAAACTCTTTAATTTATTCAGGTTGCTTCTCTGACTTAACCTTGGAGGTTTCATAGGGTGCTACATTTGAATAATTAGCTGCATCAATGAATCATTGGTTTGTTTGACTTTTCCTTAGCTTCTTGGCATTAAGTGATCACCATGGAATATGGATGAAAACTAGAATTTGAAGTGCTGAAAATTAGGTTCCATATATGCTGCCAATTTTGTGTTTTATATATATATATATATATATATATAACTAGAATGATTTGCTTTAATGATTTGAATAACCAACCAGGAGGAGAGCCCTCAATTGTGAAAGAACAGGTGAGGAATGTCATGCCTTTCGAACGTCAAACAAGGTCCTCCAGTTGTATCACTGCAACATCATAGTTCATAGTACTGAATTTGCTTTTACCAATAAAAAAGCAAAGACAAAACCCTTTTTTTTTTCACATTTGACATAAATTCCACATTGTGATTGGCTAAAGCTGAATTGAGCTTTTGTCAAACATGGCAATGGCATCTCTAGGTTCAAAAATAGTTTCCCAAATGATTTTTTTTTCTTGCTGAATATGATCTTTATTCGATAATCATGAGAGTTGGAGGGTGCAGGTAGAAGAAGACGACGGAGGAAGAGAATCTTAACTTAATTTGCATGGAAAAAAGAAAAAAAAAATAAAAAAGAAGAAGAAGAAGAAAAAGTCATCAAAGATGGGTCTGTTTTGGTTTGTTGAGTGCTATGATTGAACATCATTGTTCTCCAAAACGATTCCTTGTTTTAGTCACCATGACACTAATTGCTATCCATGTTCATCATCCTTTGTCAAACTATGCTGCTTCAAATTCTTTTTATTTTTTAAGTATCCGTATACGACATTTATATTCGATGCATATTCAAATATGAATGCGGGAGCATCTTCTAAATACATGAATTTTTTAAATAAAATTAGATATATTCATGTCAAATATATATCAATATCTGATACTCATATATCAATTCGAGTAATATAGAAAAAAAAAAAAAAAAGGCTTTGGAGCACTAACGTGGAAATTCTTGGCTGGCACTTATGCTTAGATATACACTCCGACCAAGCTCCGGAAAGCATGAGTAACAGTGTCTTTTCTAGAGAGAAAAACAAAAAAAAAAAAAGAAGGAAAAACCAGAAAACTTATGCTTATGATCAGAGGTAGCAATCAGTGCAAGAAAATATATACTTTTGAGTTTTGTGCAATGGTGATTTATGTTACTTTAAAACATGGAAATATGTTTCACACAAATATCTTTAATTTTTTTTATATTTATATATATATATATATTTAAAAGATAAATATTTCATATATACCATGTTAGGTTATATATATATTTATATATCGAATATAAATAATTTTAAAAATTAAAAACTCCGGATACGAGAGCCGGTGATTACTCAACATTGTTTTATTAAAATCATCTGGAGGAATGGAAAGGATTTCCAATGAACTTTGGCAGCGAAATTTCTAATCACGAGTCGGTTCTTAAATTAGTTAACAATGTTAGTTTATTTTTTATACTCTTAATAAAAAGAGATGTTCATTCATTTATATTTGATATTTTTCTTTCTTTT
Source organism: Adansonia gregorii (assembly GCA_038382025.1). Taxonomy (NCBI): domain Eukaryota; kingdom Viridiplantae; phylum Streptophyta; class Magnoliopsida; order Malvales; family Malvaceae; genus Adansonia; species Adansonia gregorii. The sequence continues at coordinate 23,949 of JBBYHO010312488.1, read as the reverse complement.
CATTTTTTTACCAAATAGGTACTCTCAAGATTTTAAGTTCCTTATCTTAGTAAGAATTAATCCTGTCGGAGGTCAGATTACTTGTCCAAAATTTAAATTAAAATTTAATAATTAAATAAATATTTTTATTTTAATTTAATTATAAAAATTATATATTAATATAAAAATAATGTGAACAGATCAATCGGGATTCAAAACTATTTTTGGTATAATACAAATTTGTATTATAATCATATGATGACTAAAGTGTTTAACCATTCCCGCTGAAAGTTAAAAAAAAAAAAGAAAGAAAAATACTACTCCATTTGTCTCATTTTAAGTATTTTTCTTTGACTTTCACTTATAATGACATATAAAAATTTTTTATTATCAAAAATTAGAAAGAAAAAATGAACACTTAAACATGGGATTGAAAAAGTAGTACTTTGCAATCGCAAAAATTAACCTTTTTGTCCAATCAAAGAATCATTTTGGCACAAACTCACATTCGAAAAGCAAACAAATTAATGTAGACTTTCTGCAATTGTTAGAGAAAAAAGGTAGTCAATTATCTCTTAATTATATGAAAAGAAGTGATTATTTAATGTTAATTAAAGAAAATTAATTTAATTGTTCTTTACAGGTGTTTGGGTTTTGTCTCGAAACTTTTTTTTTTTATATTTGAATCAGATTTGATTCGAAAATTTAAATTATTATTTAAATATTAATATAAAATATAAAAATTATTTTTATAATTAAATTTTAAATAATAATTTATTATTAAATAATAATTTAAATTAAATTAAATTAATTTAAATTAAAAAAAAAAAACTTATGACTAAGACTTTTCCGGACGTATATTGTGGCCACGGACAGATCTTTTGTTCCGCTGGCTTGGTTTTATCGGGATGTGTGGCACTAATAGGGCATGGGACGGCTCGCCAAAAACAGGTTCAAAGAAAATAAAAATTGACCATAAAGTTAATTGCAAGGCATGCATAGCCATTAGGAGCGACGGTGCCCAGCGCATGCTAGACAAGCCGTGGACCCACACCAAGCCCACACCCAGACGCGCGACCATGGCGCTCACTATTGTTATTTTATGAAATCAATTTATATAAATTCCTGTGCTCCGGGTGTGCTTTGGTCTCATCACTTTCTTATGGAAGATTCCCTTTGATCTTACTCTTATCCTCCGTCATGTTTGGTTGCCAAGAAAATCAAATTAAGAATGAAGAAACAGGAGTTCACTAATTTTTATTTCTCAACTTATTAAATATTATGAATTAAATGAAATTAATTAAACGTACGAAATTTTTTAATTTTTAATTTTGACTGATAATACTTTTGATTCATATAAAAAAATTACAAATATTATGATTTAAACTTTTAATTTCTTATATATCATCTTATAAGCGTATCAAATCTTACGTTCTACTTGCATATTCAGGGATAGTGAAACTTTTACATAGGCTCCTTGAGAAAGCAGGCGAACCATCCATCGCATACTTCAGTTAATGTGTCCACATTTTGAGTAATTTACTTGCAGCTTCTTGGCAACGTTTCAAGGGTTCAGTATTTAGGTCGCTTGAAAAAAAATGTGGTGGAAGCTTTGAATAGTTACTTGAGACACGAAAAATGATTAAAATATAACATAATTTAAATATATATTTTAAAATTTATATAATAAAAATTATTAATATATTTATTAAAATTTATATATATAAATAAATATTTTTAATATAATTATAAGGTGATATTATGAATATGCGAATTGAGTACAGAAGCGGCATGTTAGTTATATTGTAGTAGACTTGTGCAGACCCTGCCTGTAGTCAAAGCGACCACAATGTCTCAAGGATGATGAAAGTCATATATAGAGTTAGTAGAAAGCCTATTAAACCAAGCTTTTGCGTCATTTAGATGAGATCAGGTCGCATGTCTGACTGACCCTATTAATTATATGTGTAGCTTAGCCTGCCGTATTAACGAGAATATTTTAGCTTATCAGTCTCGCTAATCAAGAAAATTATATTTTTCTTTCACAGAATTGCATACTAAGAATATCTGTAAGATCGTCAGTTCATTTGTTCTTATAAGATTATAATATTTAAATGAAAAAATTATTAATATTAAAATTTAAAGTTAAAATTTTTTAAATATTAATTTTTAAAAATAGCGATATAAAAGTAACCAATTTATGTTATAATTTGAATGCTTTTGCATGCAATTTTCAGAAAGAGATATGGAGAGAATTTCTTCACTCATTTCACAACTATATTTTTACAAAAACACAAGTCTCATTATGCATCAAACGTTTATAATTAATACTAAGCGATGTGAAAAAGCCACTTTCATGATTCATTTATTAAATATGCATACTCCAATATCACAATCTGAACTTGAATTCAAGAACTCGTTCAACTTCTTCCCTTCTTCTTCTCTACTACTACTACTACTCTGTAATAACAGCAATGACATGTCTGAGTTATCTCCTTCAACATCAAATCTGTCTTCTTGGCTCAGTTGAGAAGCAACGAACTTGTCAAGGGCTCTCCAATCAGTCACTTTCCTGCTGTTGTTGTTGTTGCGCATTATTCTATTCTGCTCTTCTTCTTCATAATAATTAATATTTTCTGATATTAGAGATATCGAGCTTGGCCTCTTTATTAATGGCAAAGGTGGGCTCTCTAGCTGAGGAAGTTGTACAAACTGATGATCAGAGTGAACAAAGTTTAAATTATCTGCTATCTCTTTCTCTTGCTTGCATAAGAAATTTTGGGGTAAGAACTTCTGGGGTTGTTGCCTCGAGATGTAATCGATTGGATCAACCACTGAACTAATGACACTTGCTTCATCATAGAAATTATAGCTCGACTCCCACCCTTCAATATTGCACTTGGTTTGACCAGTGTTTCTCTTCTTAAAAGCTCGACAAACCACCCATCCTTCCTCCTGCAAAAACTTTAAAAAAAAAAAAATCAATTAACAAAGCTTTGGATTCGCTTTAAATTAATATTTTCAAATAATTGCATATATTCTTGCACCAAGGAGATTCAAATTTTCACTTTTGCCAATTTGAACATATGTTCTTTTAACTTTTGCAAGCGTTTCTTTCTGTATGGTAACGAGAAGTAAGTATATGTATAACCAAAGGTGATGATAACTGGAAATAATAGAGGAGAAATGAAGTTTTGCTTAACCGAAACTTAAGTCGATTTACATAATCATTTTAAAACAGTATTTAAAATATAAATTCAAAGTCCGAATCACAATATCTGTAATTATATTTAGTATTCTTAAATTGTCAGTTCTTTAAAAAAAAAGATGGAATTTTGCTTTTGACAAATTTATGAATAAAGGGCGAGATGAAAAGTCCATGCCGGAAAAGGAATCGAGTGAAATAAAAGCAATAATCACTTTTTTTGACTTAGGGACAGTGGAAGAAGTTAACTTTCCAGAAATCATATTATGTTTGACATTGCAGTAAATATTCTTTCTATGAAAAGCAAAAAAGTGATTCCATTCATCATATTAAGTTGCGTATAGTGGCAAAATTCAACTAAATCTATAAAACAAAATCTACTAATTTCCTCACTATAAGTTAAGGTTTCATCATGTGAAGGAGCATTAGTCATCCTGAACTAAAAGGGAAAGAAAGTTCCAACTAGTAGGTCAAGAGAGCCTGCTCAAAGCTACTCAGAATGTTGGACGACCATGAATATAATAATATATATTTATGTATGTATGTTTGTATATTTATGTGCTTGCCTGGGCAGGTCCATTATTATCGTCGGATTCAAGTCTGTATTCATGCATGATCCAGTCAGATTTCTGTCCATTTGGAGCTCTTCCTTTATAGAAAACAAGAGTCTTCCTCATGCCAATCAACTTTGATTTATCGTACACTGCTTTGTCTCTCCCTGTTGCTTTCCAAAAACCAGCCATGGTTGCTCTGTTAGTTCTTGTCCCTGTAGGATACTTCTTATCTTTGTGGCTGAAGAAATACCACTCGCTTTGCTCCTCATTTACAATTTGGCATCTCTCTGCTCATCACCAATATTCAGATCTTATATATATTATACATATGTATTTGTATGTATGTATGTATGTATGTCTAGGGTCATTAAGTTCTCATGCAAGTGTGAAACCCAAACCTTGGATCTTGACCCAGGCTGTAGATTAATCAGCAAAACAAAAACCCTAAAAGATGATCAAAATTAAACTAAAAGCAAGTACACCTTTAAGATCCCATGGTTCGATCCTGTAAAGATCAATCTCTCTGATGACATCAAGATCAATCTTCTGTGATGCAACTTTCTTCTTCAGATAATACCCAACAAGCTCCTCGTCCGTTGGATGGAACCGGAATCCAGGTGGAACACATGACTCCATTGGCTCCATCATAACTGTTGTTGCAGCAGCTGCATCAAATTCACCGACACAAAATTAGCGCTACCACACTCTTGTACTAGTTCACCATCTCTAAATTATAACCATTAAATGAAACTTAAAAAGACAAGGGGAAAAAAATTAAAGAAAAAGGAAAAAGTTTTAAAAAAATAATGAATCCTCTTCAATTAAAAAGGTGACAATTGTTATCATAATCATTAGCTTAACCCAACTGATTCATATAGTCACGTTGAATCTAACACCCATTTACTAACTTTTTTTTAATCCTAAAGTCATGAAATCCTTTTTATAATAATAATAATAAGAAGAAGAAGAAGAAGAAGAAGAAGAAGAAGCTAGCTAGGTAGCTAGCTCAATTTGGTAGTAAGGAAGCACTCACCCCTAATGTTGTTCAATTTTCTGATGAAAGAAAATCAAAACCAAGGCCTGTTTGTCATATAACAAAGCCTATTATTTCATAGATAAAAGGAAAAGAGATGAAAGGTGAAAAAAAAATCATGACAGTTTGTTTTTGACAAAAAAAGAAAAAGAAGAGAAGTTGGAACAGACTCCCACCCCCACCTCTCTCTCTCTCTCTCTCTCGCTGTGGGAAACGGACAAGTAGAGTTTTGAGCTAATGATGTTGTCTTGTGTCGTTGTGTTCGTGAAATGGCGGAAATTAATGATGCATCAAGAACGGGGTTTTCATTACTAAACTATTATAACAATTTCTACCGTATAAACAAATTATTCTTAAAAAAAAAAAAAGAACAAATAAGAGAAAGTTTTACTAAAAGAATTGAAACAAACAAGATTTACTTGTTAAAAAATTATATAAATTATTCAAAGAAATATTACCATAAAAACATTTGGGTGTTTATAAATTTTGAGATTTTTTTTCTTATAAAATAATTATAAATATAAAAATTTAAATTTAAATATATTAAATATCATCTTCTAAAATTAATTATAATAATTAACAGGACTGAAATTTAAGTTTGGATTTTGAGCCCTTCAACATGAGAATTATTTTTTTTTTAAGCACTGGTTCAGAAAGTGGAATGGAGAAATGGACAAGGTGGATGACGTTATCACAATTAACCATGCGTTTGCTTCAAACAAAACAATAGGGTTTTTTTTTTTTTTTTCTCTTGGGAGGCAAAAAGAGAGAGACACCATTTCCGTTGGATCGAGGCCTGATAAAGAGGGTAAGGGATAAAAAAAACAACTATAAAGCGAAAAAGGAAAAGAAGAGAAAAGCAGTGTTGATGAGGAGGCACTTGCAGAAGCTGTGTTTCATGGCGAATGAAACGGTGTCGGTCCACTTTGTCTGTTTGCCGAGAATTTCCATAGCACGTTTGTCTGATCTCTTTTCTACGATCCACCGATACCAGAGAATAAAATGGTGAACCCCCCCGCCCCCAAATGGAACAAAAATATTTCCAGGGTTTGGTTTGGCTCCTCTCAATTCTCAAATAGATATAGTTACCAAACGTTTAATTAATCAATATAAAATAATATAAAAACGACCTTTAAACTTATTCAGATTTTGGTAATAAGGTAGGCATTCATGTTTTCACTGGCGCGAAAGTCATGATCGGGTAAGATTTCTGTCAACAAGTTGAAGTTGTCTAGCGATCGAGGGTGAAAAAGAGATCGAGTCCAACTCAGGGTTTTATCTCAGACTGCATCTCAGTGGAACGTTGAGTAGAAATTATATATATAATATATAAACCGGGTTGGTTTGTGGGTTAGTGTTAAAATATGCAGAGATGAGATGACAAAGAAATGAACGTTCTAACAAAAATTGTTTTTTTACCAAATTTTAGTCTTCTATGGAAGAAGGTGGCTTCTTTGACCAAGCAAAATTATGTGAAAAATTGAGTGTGACATCCAAACTTGTAATCTAGGCAAACGATGTGCTGCCTTACACACACACACACACACACACAGAGATAAAAACAGCTAGCTGATGCAAAAATCTGTATAAAGAATGTTGAAAACAAATATGATTTTGCATGGAAAATTAATGACAAAAGCTTACCAGGATATTTATGAACTAGTGGTTGAGTTAATTATTCCTTTCGAGACAGAAGCAAAGAAGAAGAAGAAGACGACAAAGTAAGTGAAGAAGAAGAAGAAGTTAAAAATGGACGGAATTAAAGAATAGAGAGACAAAAGTGAGAGAATATAAAAAGGGCAGGGATAGGGGATGGGAAGGGGAGAAGGAGAGGAGGAGGACCGCTCGATTGCGCATGGCTCATGGCTGTCCCTAGTTGCTTATGTCAATACCTAGCTAGCTTCCTACACAAATTAATTCTATCGTTATTTTGGTTCTCCATTCAATTTGTTTCGACTTTCATTAAGAACAAATAATTTTTTTTAATAATAATATATGATTTACTTTTTACTTAATTTAATTCGGTTTTTAATAAATTTAATTAATTTTTATAAATTTAATTAATTTTTAATTTTTAAATTAATTATTTTTTATTTAATTAATTCAATCAATTGATTTAATTTAATTTTTTTATTGATGATTAATCCCATTTATCAATTCCCATATCTTACTTCTCTCTTTCTCTAATCTGTGGCTTTCACTGTATTACTTTTCATATCTCAACGCTTTAACGACAAGTCAATATACCACATAACCCTTTTGTGTTTATTACAACTTATCATTAGTAGCTAACTACCTACCATTTATATCCCTCAACTTTCTTCTTCTTTTCTTTATCGGCAATTGTTCTTTTTTTACCCAGACCTGTCAATTCAGTAACAAACGATATAAAGAAAGAAAAAAATTACTAAACACTGAAATTATTCAATCTCTATCTTTCATATAATTTTTTTTAAAATAAACGACATTATAAATTTTAAAATTAAAATTTTTATTTTTTAAAAAATAATTATATAAATTATATAAATTATGTATTAAATTATTTTGCTATTCATAAAATGATAAAAATATTTTTCACTAAATGTTTTAACGAATAAATAGGCAAATAAATTATTTTTTACTAAAAGTATTGTGTACGATAGTATAATTAATACTCATATATATATATATATATATTTTCTTGATAAATAGGTGTAAACCGCTTGGGAGATGGTAGGAGTTATATAAATAAATAATTAATTTATTTGGGGTACTTAAAATTGAAAGAAATAATAGCAAACTTATGTTCATTCGGATGTGACTAATCCTACGCCTCATTTAGCATTAGAAATATAACGTTGTTTCTAACTATAGTCATTCCCCCTTTTCGTTTTAAAATATAGTTTTCCTGACTAACTTGCCACGTCGGCATACGTCACTACAATTTTGGCCACGTGTTACCACCCAAGAACTTACCGTCCGCCGCTGTCACTTCCCTCTTTCCCTCGTTCTTTAATTTACCGAAACAAATCCCCCTTACATTTCCGGTCATTTCAATTTTCAAGTAGGAATTACGGCCTTCGAAGGATTTTCCGCACAACTTTTTGTAGAAGAAGCAATTTAGATTTAGAAAAAAGAAAAAAAAACACGCAGGCTGAGAAAATACTGGAAGCCACGTGGCGGACAGTGGTTGGTGTGTTGCATCGTTCTTGACGTAGAAGATAAACAAAAGGAGAGACAAATATATTCTTTGATCAGGAGGAGGCCCCTACTTCCACTTTCAGTTCCGATCCTCATAATCTTCCCTCCTTACCTTGGGCAATCTCATTCTGATTAATTAAATTCATGGCCATTTGGCTTTTTTTCTTTTTCTGAGTCATTTCCAAGAAAATAAAAATAAAAATATCTTAATCATACATAATAATATCAATTATGAATTAAGTCAATTCAATTATGTCTAACGTCATCTAAGACTTAAGGTTTATAAAACTAAACTCACAAAACTCATTATCGATGAGTCTTCGGATGGCTTTAAAAAGGAATCAACAACTTTGATCAATCAAAGATAAATACTTACCTGACGACAATTAGCAGGTACAATTGTTACTTTTATGCACTAAACGTTTCAAAAGATAAAAGGTATAAAGTACGACCCAGAATTATATAATTATTATATTCTGTGTATTCTCTATTTTTTTTTATATTTTTCTTTGAATGCTTACTAATTTAGACATCAAAATGTGTTTGGAATACTCTAAATTTGTTCTTTTTTAATAGATTTCGTTATAGCACCTTTCTATTCTCGTCCAGTATGATTACCTTAAAGATCATATCAACATGATACTTAAAAGAAATATAGTTATATATTGTTCTTTTTCCATTGAACTCTGGACAGAATAAAGTTAGTCACTCGTTATTAAACATACCCACCAAAAAAAAAAGGTTGAAAATAAAGTTCAAATTGCTTTAAGGCACTCAATATTTCACTGATTTATAAATGAGATAATAAACTTAATTTAGAAATTATATATATATATATATGTAAGTTTAAGAGAGACGGTAACCTAAAAATAAGGGGAAGTAAATACATGTATCAGAAATATATATTCATGCATATTATGCAACATCAGTAATACTATTTTTATTTTCACCATTGAGTCCTTGTTTTATTTTCACCGTTGAATCCTTGTTTTAGTGACAAACAAGTGATTCACTTAGTTGTATGCCTCTTCATTCAATGATTTGTATGTAATATGATTTAATTTATTACTTTTCTATATGAAATATAATTTATTTAGTCTGATTTGGTATTAATTTCTATTTGTGCTCAATAACTTTATCAAAAACTAAAACTAATTTTTTTTCACACGAAAATTATGAAGCTAGGTTGCATGACTAGCAGCAATCAACAGGGTAGAGACATGCCACCAAAAATAGTCAAGCGGTCCTGCTTGGGGTAGTTAAAGACTTGAAGAACACATTTTGAAAGGATTAATCCGATGATTAATTGTTAATTATTGATTGATACTAAGTTGCTATCATGGAAAAAAAGGGTTACGGTTGGCTTAATTTATCCCTAAATTAGTCTTATTTACTAAATATATACAAAGCCATGGCATCCCTTTTTTATTTTATTTTCTTGCATTTTTTATTTAAAAAATTCAAATCATTTTCTTTAAGTAAAGGATTATGCATCTTAAATGTGCGAAGGTAGCTTTTTTTGGTGCCAAACAAAGATTTCGTTATAGCTTTTTTTAGCCATTTTTTTTATCAATGACGGCTGTAATTAGAGAATAGCAAAAGGGGTTGTTCATAATAGAATTTAAATCCTAAACTTATTGAATGCCATATTTTATAAGTAGATGTATGAATTAATTTAACTAAATTAAAAAAAAAAGGTAAGATATAAGTTTTTCCTATTGTGTTCCAATTGACCGCGATGATGCATGGGCCGAAAGCGAGATCAGAGTTGGCGAAAGCACGAGGCATGGACGCATGGTGGATATATATACAAGATCATAGAGTACTTTGGAATCAAGCTTTTGGCACCTGCCACATATTGATGCTAAATTTCGACACCAATTATTTGGCTTGCTTCTCTATATATATTCTTATCAGGGACCAAAACAAAAGTAATTTTTTTACCATCTTTTTTCCATTCAATATCACAATAAAAGAAGTGCTAAAGTTATGTACAAATTTTGTAACCAAAACCCCAAAAAGTTGTGAGCAAAAATTGGGATTTTGAAGAACAATTCAAATTCGCCTTTGATAAGTGAGTGGAAGGAGATAGAAAGCGAAATGGCAGGCTGAAATACTTTCCATAAAGTTCACTAACAATAAAAATAGATATTGCAAATGATAATGTTTAAATTCAGATATATTGAATTTTAACTCTTAAAAATAATCATATGAATCAATTTGAATCTCGAGTTTAAGACTTTGTCCTTTTGCTATCTATGGTAATCATATTCGTGTAGAAGCCTATAAGTTCCATAAAGACAAACTAATGGAAAAAACAAAATCCAACTTAGACTACTTTGATATGCATTTTCCAAATGCTGGGTACTTACGAATTTTAGCTCAAGTTTTCTAAAGGATATAATGTTCGAACTTATTACTTTTAATTTGATAATTTCAAAATCGAATTTAAAAGAAGAAAAAGATTTTATAGTATGAGAAGGTCTAGTTTCTTTATATTAATCATTATCAAAATATAAACAATGGACTGTCATGTGATGATATATATATATATATATTTGTATGTTATTCAGCCAATCAATAACCCTATAGCCATTTTTAACGGAAAAACCTGGAAAAATGAGAGATTGGAAACTAAAATTAATGACAAATTACCATTAAAATGGTCAACTTGTTGAATTTGTTAGGACTATATACTAAGCCTCAACATACTTTACCAAACCAAAATTTTAATGTTGACTGACATGGTAAAATGTGAATTTTATGCAAAGATTCAACCAAATTATTACTCTACTAAGTGTGACTATGATAAAATTTCCTTACTACCAATGATAAGAAATAAAAGCTAAGTATATAAAGTTGATTTGTACCTAAAAATTCATTCAATCCATTAAAATCAGATTCGATTATGTTAAAAAAATTTTAATAATTATTATACGAATGAACTTAAATTTAAAATAATCCAAATTCAAATAATTTGAAAGACCAAACCATTAAATTTAAAATTAAATTGGTATGACTTTAAAATTTAATAATTTAAATTTAAAATTATCTAAAATCGATTATTCAAATTTAACTCGCTTGTCCAATTATTACCTTTGAAAAAGAACTTTGTATCATATATGATTTTTTAAAGACTATGGCCAATAAACTTGGAACATATTTTGTCACGATATTCTTAGAAAAATAACAGAAGACTCAAATCTTGTTAAAAATTAAACATCCATCAATTACTAAAGCAAATGCTCCGATGCATATCTTTGTCTTGACCGTGATTTTTAAACAAATGGTATAATTAATGGCGATACAATGGGGACAAGAGGTGAAATATGAAAGAGAAGAGCTGGGATTGGGGAAGCTGGGCTCCAGCGACTAGCGAGAGAAGTGGACGCATTGTCCACGTAGGACTGTTGTGGGTCGGCGGTGGGTCAGCAATCATGCGGCGGACCGCATCATTGAACTCATTAGACCCTCCTTCGGGGCCCACACCCACCAAGCTGGGGCGGTGAACCCAAAAAAACCTTCTCTCTCTCTCTCTCTCTCACAGTTCATATATATATATATATATATATGTAATACTAAGTATTAACTTACAAAAATAAAAGGAAAAATGTGGGGATAAGAGTTAGCGTAACCAGCAAAAGGAGATCTTTGGGAAGGGTCCTATTAGGATCTTAAAACCCTTATTTGACATCGACCACCCTCCAAACTCCTCTCTTTTTCTCACTTTTTTCTAGATCCAAGAACAACACCTTACCCTTCCAAGTTTTTGTTTGTTAAAAGATATTTGTCCCTTCCAAGCTTCTTCTTGACTGCTTGGGGGAAGAAAAAAAAACCTTTTCTAGTTTCTATGCATTCTGCAAGGAAAAATAAAAAAGGAAAAAATCAATGGTTTAAAGGTATATGGATTTTTCATTTTTTTAAATTTATATCCGATATTTTAATATTTATATCTAATATATATTTAAATATAGATATAAAATATAATTTAAAAGAATTAAAAATGTTTTATATTGGATAATGGCTCGAATTAGGGTAATATGGATTTAAACCAAACTCTTGAACTACAATCATAACCGGACACCCTTCCACTTTTATTCTAAGGTTTGAAACACAAGCTTCTTTCAATGGGACATCAACCATGATTGCACCCCTTGCAGGCATTGATTCTAACATTTGTATTCACAATGGAATCAAATACACTACTTTTCTAGACTATATTATGATGCACTTTGCACTAAGGAGAAATAACAAAAATTTTTAAACCCATTAGGTGGAAATTGGTAAAATAAAAAATTTTATATATTTTTTTACTTTATCATGTCATTCTATGAGATGATGATTGACCATCATGTGAATTAGAGTGGATATATACTGTGGCTAATTTATACATTGTCATCATGTATTGAAAAGCTTCTGATTGATTGAAAAGGGCACCCAAAAACGAACACTTCCCTCTCTTAAATGGTCTGCAAATTGTAGAAAACCTATGGTTTCTGATATTAGAATCATTGGGTGAGACTGTGAGAGAAACACCTAGTGAAAGAGTAGTACCATTGAAGATTTAACTTTGCATCATGGAATAGTATGCAACATAAAAAAAGCACATATAATTCAATGAGCACTTATATTGCTGCAAATATTAAGTGTCGGACATATATATATATATATTTAAATTTTTAAAATTTTTTTATTATTTAAAAAATTATATTATTATACTTATATTTAAATACAATAAATATAAATTTTAAATCTATAAAATTCGAATAATATAAAGGAGAGGCTCGTATTTTCATCAATGAACAGCCAGGCTTTAGGGAAATGCAAGTCATGGCCGACTAGAAATCCAGTAGTCATGGATCCTGGAGAATTTCACCCAAGGCACATGTTTTTTGACCTTTTATTCCGTGTCAGATGTTCACTAGTTGGCCGCCTGTGATGTCTTTCTAGATCGACAGCAATGGATTACAATTTACAAAACGGATGATTTAGATAGATAGGCCATTAATTAGACCACGTTCCTCTCGACAGTGAACTCTCAAAGATGGGGAGGAGATGGGCCATTTGATTGGGAAAGAATGGTTGAGAAATTGGTGCCATGATGGTCACAGGATAGCTGAGAGGGGGTCCTGGGAGAAGTGGTGGTTTACAATGGGAACTTGTCTCGGGAAGTTAAATTGCAGTCGGCAGATTTTTTTTAACTTGCATTATATTTATCATAATTATAAATATAATAAATATTATCATAATTAATTATAATATTATTAAATATTAATATTAATAATAAAAAAATTATAAAATAATAATTATAATATTATATTATTATCACTATTTAAAAAAATCCGAACTCCACCCTGGATACATATTCTCTGGTCCCTCGTTCATCATCAGATGAGAGCTTTCTGGGGGGTTGAGGGGTCTAATTCACATCGATTACAACGCGTATGAATTGACTTGTTAGATCTCTGTTTTGCTTATGTTGCGCAGACAAATTAACCCTTATGCTCAATTTGGTTCTAGATTCTACAATTTGGCTTTGATTATTTATGTTTTTGTTATTCGAAAAGGTATTGATTCTTGTCGCTTTACCTTTTTCCTTATTTATTCCATTTTAATAAGCTTTTGATAAGACCCCAAACATAAAAATCAATATATATATATATATATATATATGATATCATCACTTGTTTTTTAATTTAACACTCTACACAAGTTGTTCATTTAATTCTCATTTCACAATACTTTTAGTAACTTAATTTTTCAGCAATAAAAGAATATTTTTTATCAGTTATAAAAATGATCATAGTTGAATCTTTCTTAATTTCAATATTCTTTACAATATAGTCTTTACATTTTGCTACAGTTTTATTAATCCAATTTCTAGCATGCTATATTATTATCAAACTTGATTACAAGATATTTAAGACAATGGTTGAGAAGAAAGTAAGGATATTACTCACTTTTTATTAATAGGTTTTCTTTAGCTATTTGCTATACTTCCAAAATTGATGGAGCTATCATTGAAATTGAAAAAAAAAAAAAAAAGGAAAGGCAACATGCCAATATTATGGCAATGGTGATCAAGATACTGTGATATGTAAAACATTGATTTCATGGAAATTTTCTGTTCATTGTCTTTCCATAACTCCACTATAAAGAGTAGGTTCATTTCAAGTGCTAAAAGAACAAAATGGACTCATTACAAAACTTTGTGGATATCACAACAAAAATAATTACACTTTGGATGGTTTGTCCACATTAATTAGTCCCTATGATTGTTTCACCATTGATGCACTTTGTTTGGGGTTTTTTCCCCCCTTTTGCATACTTACTCCATGCCCCCAAGGCCCCAAAACCTCTCTACTTGGCTTTAGAAATACATGATTTCCTTGGTGAACGTGTGGCAGAAAACGATTTACATTTCCCACAAAAGTAATTAGTTGAGATTAATAATCCCCATATTCATTATAACAATTTGCTCCATCAATAAGTACAATATATGGATCTGAGAGTGTTAAAAGTAGATCTTTTGGGCTTTTTTTTTTCCTTTTTAAAAGGAAGCTTGCATTGATACTTAAAGAACAAGATTATGGAGTCAGGAACTTACCCTAAAAGTATGTTCGAAACAGAAGCATGATTGTTGATCTATAAAAGAGCATTAGGAGAATTACTTTCCAAATTGGGAGTGTGAGAACTAACCCAATTCGAGGACATGAAGAAAGATAAACCTTTCTTAAATTGCAAGCAACTCACTATAATAGACTAAGAAAAGGCAAAAGAAAAAAAAAAAACTTGGTACATCCTGATATCCAATGTAATGCATAAGTAGAGATGGAAAAACGAATCTGAATTCGAATATTCATTAAAAAATTTGAACTCAAATCGTATTTGATCAAAAAATTAAAAGCTCAAACTTGATAAAACTCAAACTTAAATTAAATTTGGTCTAAACCCTAAAAATCTTAACTCGAATAGCTCGAACCCAAACCCAAATTTAATACTAAAAATAAAAATGATGAAATTATAATTCATTAATTTTTTATAAAACAAAAACTAATTATCAATTTTATTTTAATATTTTTTAATTATTTAATTAACTATTAAAAATTTAATTTATACTTTATATATGATAAATTAATAATTTATTAAAAATAAATTATATCATGAGCTTTAAAAATATTGTTAATATGATATATTATCAATTTATCATTTTTTTAATTTAATTAGTTGAACTCAATGAACATGAGAGTTTAGGTATTTTACTAGTGAAAATTTAAGTATTTCTTTGAATATTATTCTTATTCAATGTAAATTAAAAACAATATAAAAGTCATAATAGATAATATCTTATCAAAAATAAAAAAAGCAAGCCTTAATAGACCTGTGCACAGGCAAAGTAGCTGCCTCGCATGACAAGCCCAATCGGATTGGGCACGGATCTCATATTTTAAGTGTCAAATAAGTTTGGGTCAAAACAATATTTTTTTAAATAAAATAATATATTTTATTTAAATTTAATTATAAAATCTATCGATATTAATATAAAAATAACTTTTTAGTATTTTCAATAGTGATTTAGTCCTCAAGATGGGCCGAACCTAATCGAATTTGAGCTTGAGCTTAAAATTCAAAACTTTTTTGGCTGTGGCTTGGCCCATGGATATTTTTATTAACAACATAGTAAAAGAGAATATAAGGGCAAAAATAATATAATAAAAACAAAAAAAAACCTTAAAAATTAGTGTATATATATATTTATATATTCTCAAGCAAAATCTATACTTAACCACAGGTAAAATAAAAATTAACATAAATTCATTTTCAAAAACTACATTCAATAGTACTTTAATGATTAAGAGAAAAAAAATATAATATAACAACACTAAATAACTAAAGAAAATTATGGATTTTAATCAACTCATAAAAAAATTTAACTTATTTATCATTTGTAACTTGTAAATATCACCCAATATTAAAAAAAATCAAACCTATAAATTAGTATCAAAACAAATATTATTATAGGTAAAACTTTTGTTAACTTTTTATGATTACAAAATTAATATGAAAAATATATTATAAAGAATAAAATATATTGTTAAATAATGTAGACAAAAGATAATTTTGTACTCAAGATGTTTTGTTTTAATATTTTATAGAAAAGAATATTGTAAAAAATATAATAATACTATTAATAATTTATAGTTAATTAATTTTGTTGTGAGAGAAATATTTTGCACATAATTCTTTTACAAATTTTAGTTTTCTATACCTTAATATATATATATATATACACTCACACACAAAATTAAAAATTTTAAATGCAACATGATTATACAAAACAAACATAATTGAAAAATAAATAAAACAAGACATGAATACACAAAAGTGTCAATTATGTTAAATATCAATATAATTAATTTGCAATATATAATATTGGAATAATAAATTATTTAAAACTTAATTATATATAACAAATTAATTATATATAAATATAGCTTTTAATAAATATATATATTAAAAATATCATATTATAACAACAATTTAATTAAAAATAATAATTTAATTATTTACTTTTTAAAATATTAAATTATATAAAAATGATTACAGTTAACATAAAATAAAAATAATGTGAAATATACTTTAACTTAAATCTATATCAAATCTGAAAAAATTTAAACCCAAATCAAATCCGTCCAATTGAGACCTCTATGCATAGGCTTGATTATTTTGTAAAATAAATATTAATTTCAAGGCCTTTCTAATTGCCGGTAGTTAACAATCCTAAATTTCCGGGTTTAAAATGTGGACTTTGTTTTAGTTCTTATTGTCTGATGATTACACTGGCAGTTTTTAGCGGCACATGTCTCACTCTGCCGTTTCGTGCAGTAGATACTAGAACAATTTGCAGCCGACCGAGGTGGCCGAATTTAACGTTGAATGCCAAGATATATATATATATATATGTATATATATATATATATAGACATATATATTGCTGTCAATTATAAATTTTGTTTTATGGGGATATGTGTAGCTTATGTCAAGGCTTCAATTCAATGGTGCCAATGGGCTGGAGCTGCTATGTTTGCATGCATGGGGATGTTTCATCAATGCTGTTGTCAATGTCATGCAGTTCTTGTAGGTTTTATTCTCGTGTTGAAAGTTAATTGCTTGACCTCTCTCTTACTGAAAAACCCCAGAACTTTACAATCTATTATGCAACATTCTGGACTAAATGAACTCAATGTAGGAAAACTGATATTTTGATGGTTGGTTTTAAATTTTAATTTGTTCTTAACGAGATTGTGAATATAAAAGCTCTGTTAAGGTTTAAACAAGATTGGGGTTTGAAAACAAAGAAAGAGAATTGATGTTGAACATTATCGTTGAGCTTTTACATTGGATTAAACAGCTTTTGACACCATTCATTTATCTCCCTTCCACCTTCATGATTCTTTTGTTAGGTTAAAATGTTCATTAAAATATTCAATCTTTGGAAGTCTTTGTTCATGCTGTTATTGGGGAATTTTGATGAGGCCCGTTCCGAAGGAACCCATAAAAAATTTACCTAATTCAGCTCAAAATTAGGACTAAAGGATGCCCATGAAAATTTGTCCCAAATCAGGCCCCAAGGCACCTCTTACTTAATGTACGGCTATGGCAGGACCGCGATCACGTTCACGAGGGTCCACTAAGAAGCTTCCTAGTTCCATTCCCTTCTCTCTCTCTTCCTCTGATCGTTGAAGAAATCTACCGATCAAAGTTCGTCAAATCGTCGGTTGAAATTTCTGTGAAACTAAAATGTTGTCCACATTCAGCGGCCATGAAACTGATCCTTTCTTTGGCTTTCCCCTGTTAGAACTGCTTCTGGGGATATATAACCCAATGTGCCAACTGAAGTTGAAGTGGAAGCTTCTGCAGGAGTTGCAATCGTGAGACGGTCCAAGCCAAAATCCAACAAGTGTGCTACGAAATCGGCATCGAATAGACCATTTTGAGGCTTGACATCTCCATGAACCATGTTGGATGTATGCAGAAAGGCTAAACCGCGGGCAACGCCTAGAGCAATGAGGTGGCACATTGGCCAGTTGAGGACATGACCATCTTGGGGGGATGCCTCTTGGAGGAGTGTTGCAAGGTTGCCATTGGGCATGTAATCATATACCATAAGCCTTAAGTCAGGTGGCCCTGCACAGCAGCCCTGGAGAATCGTTTAAGTTCCCGTGTTCCACTCGGCCTAAAAAGTCCGCTTCTTTCCTAAACATGTTTTCATCGAGTGATCCATCTGTTAGACGGCGAATAGAGAGCACTATTCCATCACTTTTACAAGCTTTGACAACTAACTCGTGTCAGCTTCTGCTAAGCACATTCTCTTCAGCAAAAGGTCTACTTGCTTCAATCGTTTCCGCTGGTGTGATATTGTTATTGAGCATTGCAAGTGTTGGCCATCCATTGTTTGTGCTACCAAAGCCTCCACTTGCTCCAGAGCTAGCCCTTTCGGGGCTCCGTTTCTTCTCCCCGGTGGCTTCTTCGAGCTTCTTGCACCATCTCGGTAGGCTGAAGACATAGAAGCAACAACATGATGACAAGAAACTAGCAGCAAACACTGCCACAACAATCAAAAGAATCAGCCGTTTCCTCCACTTTTTTTTTTCTCAGCTACACCCTCACACTTTCGAAGCAATGGTTTTCCACATAAGTCTTGATTTTCCGGAAATGCTGATGGATTGTTAAATCTAGAACCCACAGCAACTGGAATGTCCCCTGCTTATTCATTCATCGAGACATTAATGTACCCCAATCAGGAAATAAGAATGATAAAAACCGAGTTAGTCGCCATGTTGTGCCTTGGCCTGGCAAGGCCAGCTGCCACTGTTATTGTGAAATGTCAAAATTTTTAGCAGCTGCTGCTTTTTCTTTTGTTAGATAACATGTTTTATTCTATGAAGATGCCTGCAAATTATTTTTACCATCAAGTTAATTATATACATCTTTTTGAATGACTAGTCTGAACTTCTTGAACCAGCAAAAAAGAAGTACAAAAGAAAAACCAACACAAAGACGAAACGAAGTTTAACTGGAAATTCAACCTGGCACAGCTTAATTGATTCATGCCGTCAAAGTGACTTCCAACATAGGTAAAACCTTTTGTACTAAAAATACTTGAAATGAAGACAACTTGTGTCCCATGTCAGATATGTGGCTTCTAACCAAGGTAATCAGTACCAAACTGGTAGATATAACGTTTTTATTTTGATATAGATACATATTGGTATCAGTGTGTTTCGGTGTACCGTTTCAGATTTATCTGAGTTTGAATATTTTTAATTTATATATATGAAATAAATGATATTAAATAAATTTTTTATATTAAATATTCATCGATATATATAATATTTTATAAAAAAATTTTATCAAATATAAAAAAAATCAATATCAGTTAAGTAGTAAAGTTGAAATTTTTTAATAATAATTAAACTTATGAGTAATTATGTCTAAGATTCATCAAATTTATGAGTAATTATGTATAATATTCATCAGATTTAAGATCAGTGTTGGTTTAACTTTTTTTTACAAGCTCATATTATGTACTGACCAGTACAACTATTTTTGACCTGTACCACCGAAACAGGCCGATACCTACCGATACCTACCGGTACAGACCGAAACAAAATCAACTATTACCGGTACCGTTATATGTCAAAACTGATGTGTACCGGCACGATACCAACAACTATGCTTCTAGCAATCTCTTAGAAAAATTCGAGGTTTATAGCAAATGCGCAAATACCAAACGAACCAACCAAAAGTCTAGCCCACCCCCTCTTCCTATATATCTCTTAGTCGTTCGTGATGTCCTTGGATGATTTTTATTTTCAAATTACTACAAAATGAGTAAATGATTACATTAATATTGATACAAAAATAAATAAAGACATAATTAATTAATTTTATTAAAAAATAAAGATATGTGTTATCAAAAATTTAAAAAATTGAATATTACACGATTAAGTCGAGATTGAACTTTTGACTTTAAGATGTTTATTGCTTATCACAAGCATGCTTGACAGAATCCATAACACATCTTTCAAATCTCATTGATCTCGTTACGATCGCTAGCAATTACTAGCACAACACTGAACCAGAAGAGATGAAATTCTTTTTCGGATGAATACAAAAATAGAGAAGAGTAAAGGAAAGCAGGATGATTTATGGTGTGTTTTTCTTCTCCGATTTTACACCTATTTATAGGTGTTAAAATAATCTGATCAGATTTAAAAAAAAAAGAAAATCTTTTTAAATTTTTAAATTTAAAATTTAAATTTAGATTCTAAAAATCAAGATAATACGAGAATTTTAAAATTCAAATTAGATAACTAATTTTAAAGTTCAAATAAAATATCTTATACAAACTAAATATTTTTCGTCTGAGCATTATGAAAATAATTTTTTATTCATCTAGAATATCAATTGTACATTAAATTTATGTACCATGTACGATAACCTACCTGTTAATATAAATATATATTTCATATTTATACACGTAACACTTTTATCCTTGGTTATTAAATCCCCACATGCATTTTCCCCACCTTTCTCCAAATCTCTTCTAATATTTTATATTTTATTATAAAAGAAAAACATCTGCATTTTTTCTTCTTTTTATCACCAATCCTAGTCCCCGCCATCATCACCACCAACCAAACCCCGGCCAATGACAACAACAACAGCTGCCTCTTCTAATCATATCGATCCTTTTTTTTAAAATAAAACAAAAAAGGTTGGCCATGAATATCTTTGCTGGTTGATTGGAATAGAATGAGAATGGTGATGATTATGCAAACCCTCTCGTGACGCCTGTGAAAATGCTGCTGCCATTGGCTTCTCTTCGATGCTGCCGATAAGGTTGCTCTTCGCTGATTTCATTTTCTTCTGCATATTGTCCTGTAAAATCGAAGCTTTGCTTTGAACCATGTTGATCGCTGTGGGCAGGTCAACAAGTTTGCTTGCCGGCATGTTTCAGGTCACGAAATCGCAGCCACGTCCGCCACAAAATCCACTCCCGACTGATTTAGAATTATGCCAAAAAATCTCTAGTGATGTTTCTGGATCCCCGTGTGACATGTGAAAATGCACCTGCGTCTGCGCATGCAGGTTCCTTTTTGTGCATGTAACGTTCTTTTAGTGTGAGATATCATAAATGAAAGCTCGCTTTCTTTGCAATGATCATAGATGCATATTATCGTATTTTTTAAAAATATTAATCCATGCCTTTCTTCCTTTAAGATAGTAAAGTTTTCATTTATTAAAAGCGTGGGAAATAACATTAGAATTATAAAAGCTCTTTATTTTTTTAATTTTATATACATATATATGTTAAAAGTATTTTTTTTAATTTGAAAAAAAAAAGATTTCAATTTCGATTTTTTTAGTACTAAAAATTTAAAATATTTAAAATACGATTAATATTTTTATAATTTATGTTAAATCGTGCAACTTTTTTAGCTTAAAACTTTTAACGTCATACAAAATAACATATTTAAAATAATAAAAATTTACTAGTATTAATAGAATCAAACAACATTTCCAAAAAGAATTCCAACATAAAATTCCAATACAAGTTTTAGCCATCGTTCATTAATGGGAAAATTAACTAGTCTTTAACTAGCCAACAACGATGTCTCAACTAGTTGTTAAAGATAGGTCAATAATGGGCCAAATTGAATGCTACATGACCCAAATAAATAGGCTTTTGATCCAACAGTTATTTTAAATTTCAAAGATAAAAAACGGACTTATTAGATTAGATTTATATCTTTTTTATGAGTCGAATTAAATTAAATTTTATTAATAAAAATTTTATTTGTTTAAGATCTGATTTGATAGGCTCAAAAATTTCATTTTATTTATTTAAAAATATTAAAATATTAAATAATTATTTTTATATTAATGTTTATATATTTTCATTATTAAATCTAAACAATAATTTAAATCAAACTTATTTCACTTTAAAATGGGCATGGCATGCATGTTGACAAAAATATATATGTATTATGATTTTTATTCATGTGATATTTTTTAAACTTTTTTTTTTATTTTTTAGAGTCGAACTTTAGATTTCATTTTGTATTTTCATTTTTAAAAATGCTTCGATACAAAATAAATAAAATTTTTGAAAATATAATAAATGAAACGTATACAAATTCTTTTAAATAACAAAATACATCATTCCACTCTTATAAATATTAATCACGTAGAAAAAAATAGTTCAATTGTTAAATAAAAGATATTCTTTTTTTTATTGATCCGGGTTTTGATTAGAGTTGTTCAAGGATAGGATAGTTCGATCGGTCAGACAAGTCTGGGCTTAGATATTGATTTTGTGATCTAGGTCGACCTAGCTGAGATTATTATTTAAACATTAAACTAATTTTTTATTTAAATTTGATTATATAATATATAAATATTAATATAATGAGTCAAATTTAAGTCTAAGCTTAAATTTTA
>JBBYHO010312269.1:0-29930 GCA_038382025.1 Adansonia gregorii | reverse complement strand
GAAATTAAAGGTAATGTTCCTCATGGGTATCTCTCCAGTGCCCGAAGTGGAACATTCCATTTTTAAAGTAAAATCCAAAGATCATTTTCATCAAAAATTTGTATATTCCTCATCTTTTCAAGGAATATATGATATTAAATCTTTTTCATCAAGACTTGGATTATTCCTATAAAGTTCATGCATTAGAAAAGGGTTATATCGAAATAGCGACATGGTAAGATCAAAATAATTGAAACCGATATAAGACATAGCTAGTAAGGTACCAATTTTAGGCGTCGCGAAGAGGTTCATACCTCATGCGCGTAACCAACTCCCGAACCCAAATGGTGAATCTTTGCATTACGTCGACCATGGGATCAATGTTTTAAGTTTAATAACTCAAAACATAGGTTTCAATAGGCATCCGATCATGCCTAGCCCAAAATGATCAGTGGCGAATTTAAGCGTTGGCCATTTTATGATGGTCATACGAGACCAATAAGATGAGCGATTTGTCTTATAGTCCCCCTCACTATATAATAAGTCAAGAATTCGTACATTCTCATTCTCATCACATCGCCAAAGAATAGTTTTAGTGAAAAAGATATTTTCCAAGTCAGGAAAATATTTTAAGTCGTACGCACTCTTGGATCTGCGAGGATCCACCGCAGGGTACATTACGACATTAGCCATGGGCTTCTTTTGGCACAAGAGAGGACATATCCACAATATCTTATGAAGATACCTTCAAATTGAGGTTCATGCTGACTCTCTTACCTGAGGAAAAAATATAAAATCGTTTACAATATTTTTTGAAAATGCCTTAAATTCCAAGTACAAGCACATTTTCAAAAGAAAAAGATCTCTAAAAATCGATTCAAATATGCCCTTAATATACTCAAGTCATCATGCATGCATTTACATCCAATAGTTTATAGAAAAGGTAAGCATTATGCAAAAAGAAAGCAACAATCACATTTATTGCTTCAAAATCAAAAAGTAAGTCAATCTTTCCTCAAAGATCTTAAATATTACATTACTTCAACCTTATCAAGGTTTGTCTCAAACTGATCATACTTGATCAAATTCTTACTTAGCTGTACTTAGTCAAGTCTTGCTATATTTTACTCGATCAAACTTTTTTTGTTTCATTTGATGTGATGGTTTAACCCTTATCAAACTTTTTTGCACTTTCATTTGACATGATGGTTTAGGCCTGGTCAAATTTTTTTGAATATTATTTGATGTGATAGTTTAGCTCTAGTCAAACTTCTTTTCACCTCTATTTGATATGATGGTTTAGCCTTGGTCAACTTCTTTTCACCTTATCTGATATGATAGTTTAGCCTTAGTCAAACTTCCTTTCACCTCTGTTTGACATGATGGTTAACCCTAATAAAACTTATTTTTCATTTTGTTTGATGCAATGGTTTAGCTTCGACAAACTTTTCTTTTATTTTGTTTGATGTGATGGTTTAGCCCTAATCAACTTTTTTTTCGTTTTGTTCGATGTGATAGTTTAGCCCTGGTCAAACTTTCTTTTATTTTCGTTTGACGTGATGGTTTAGCCTTGGTTAAACTCCTTTTTTGTTTCGTTTGATGTAATGGTTTAGCACTAGTCAAACTTCTTTTCACTTTCATTTGACGTGATGGTTTAGCCCTATTTAAACTTTTTTTTATTTTTGTTTGACGTGATGATTTAGCCCTAGTCAAACTCCCTTTTGTATCTCATTCAACGTAATGGTTTAGCCCTAGTCGAACTTGTTACATTTAACCTAGGTATTACCTTTGTATCCTTTATCTACTCATCGACTTAATGCCAGGTAACTCTTTTCATTTATTGACCTGACTGCTTGGTCTTAGTCAGTTTGTCTTATTAGTTGGTTTGTACGTTTTCACCCAGACCAACTCATTTTTAATATTAACTTCGTCGTAGCTTGAAATTTCCCCTTTTAATTAGTAAGCTCTAATATATATGTTAATATCTCATTTTTCTTGCACTTTGTAGTCTAGATGAAATTATGTCTATTTGGTCTTTGTCCTATTCCTAATTCTTAATAATGGACAAAGAGGGGTAGCGATAGACACCTAGATTCACTCAGGTTGTCTGTCCCTGAAAGTCTTAAATATCCGAAAACGAAAGTGTAATGGCTACTCTGATGGAGGTCAACTTTTACTAGAAGGGTTACACATTTTTGTAATTTTAATCAATCATATGTAAATAACTATATATGCACATGATTGAAAAATTCATTTTTTTGGTATAAATGACAAATCCGCAAAGGAAAAATTTTTGTTTTTGAACAAGTTCTCAACAAATTTTGAAAATTACCTGTGCGGATGATCTCACAGTCAATTTTCTATTTTTAAGAATTTTTTAAGATTTTTTTTGAAAAACTCAAGAAATTGGTGGTCGGATATTTTTACCGACGCTAGTGCGTTTTATGTCTATTGTCACCTTGAAAAATCATAAATATTCAATAAAAAAATATGTGTTGGCATTTTCTACCATGAAGTGTCAAATTATAAATTTTATAAATTAATTTTAAATTTTATAGTCTTATGAGTATCGTACTCATAAATTTTACTTTTGATTTACTTTTAGAAAATTTACAAGTTCATTTTCTTCACTTTAGAAATTAATGTTTTGAATAATATGTGGTCTTGAATTTGTTTACTTCAGTGTCAATAAAATTTCATAATTTTTTTTGGTATTGAAATACGAGTTATTCTTTACTCGTAAAATTTTTGGTGGAATCCTTTCAAGTTTCAAACATCAACGTTCATCCAATATTGTTGTTTGATTCACATTAAATTAGCTTTTAAAAATTCATTTATTTTCATAAGTTTTGGATTTTTTCTTAAAATTTTCCTATTTTTGAAATATGATGTTTTCAACTCCATAAATGTTTTCGAAGGAATTTTCTTTGGTTTAAAATTTTTAAGATTCATCTAATATTGTCATTTAACTCCTAGTAAATCAGTTTTAAAAATTTTAATTTATTTTATGAGTTTTAGAATTTTTCTTATTATCAAAATATAGAGTTTCTACTTCATAAATTTCTTCAGTAGGACTTTTCATATTTCATAATTTTTAAAATTCTTTGAATATTATTTTTATCCATATAAATTCAGTTTGTAAAAATTTAATTTATTTTATGAGTTTTCTATTTTTTACATAAAATAATTTTTTTCGGATAAGGGTTTTCTCATAAACTTTTACGAGTTTGATATTTTAAATCTTCTTTTTGTATATAAAAAATTTATTTTGAGCATTAGATTGAATTAAATTGATCATTTGAAATTTTATTAAAAAATATAATATTTAGTTTTTATAATTTAATCTTTTAATTAATTTTTACAATATAATTTTATATATTATAATATCAATTAAAATATCTTTAGAAATCAATCATGTTATGCATGACATCACTCTAAAATGACAAGGGCATGGGCTTATGACACAATATTTATTATTTCTAACCTCACAGGTAAACTTCACATAAAAAATAAAAATAAAAAAGAAAAGTCCATGAAAAATGGCATGGAATTTCAGCCAAGGAGGATTTTTCATCGTTCTTGGCCAAATCATCCTCCCCTATGTTTTCTTCAAGTTTTTTAGCTTTGGGAAAGAGAAAAAAAAAAGAGAGTTGAAAAAAAAAAGAAAGAAAAAGAAAATACTTGAAAAAAAAGATTTCAAAGTTTTGAGGTAAATCTCCACTTTAATCTTTGAATTTTTGCTTGTTTGATACATTTTTCTTCTCTTTGGTGAGCCAAAAATGTGCTTAAGTTCATGGATTTTTTTATCTATGTTGAAAGACTAAGCATAATGGCCATCAACAAATTTCCTTGATTTTATTCTTTTTTTTCTTTTTTTCTTTTTTCCTATTAGTAAATTATTTTTTTCATGAATCATGTTTATGTTGATATGATGTTGGTTTTGGTGTTGTGTTTGTCATATATAGGTTCATATATAAATTTTTTTTCTTTTAGTATTTTCTTGTCATTATGGTGAAATTTAATGTTTACGTGCTTATTTTTGTAATTTTATCATATAATAGTGCTAATTTGTGTTAAATGAAATATGAATATGTGATTATTGAGTTTGGCCTACATTCGTGCTTGTATGTGTGTTTTTGGGGTCATTTTATAAATACAAAAAGTTTAAGGGCTAATCCATAAAAAAATAAAAAAAAATTTTTAGACCTGTGTGTTTGGCCAAATATTAATGAGTATTTTTGCTATGTTTTGCTACTAAGTCCAAGCTAATTTCATGCCTTAATGGCGTGTTTTCATGATGGTTTTCGTTGATTAGGGACTAAATTGCAAATGTTTAAAAGTTTAGGGATAAGTTTGCAAATGATAGAAATTTCTTTGTTTTATAGTCAAAGGATTTGATGAAAAGTTTCATTGATAACTTGGAAACTAATTTTGGGTATTTCACACCAGACTTTAGGTATTTTTCACACTAATTTTGTAATTTCTCAAAGTTCAAGGACTAATTTACAAATAATGAAAAATTTTTGTTTTTTGGTCAAAAGGTGTTCGACCAAACCTTCTTGTGGATGTTCTTCATGATTTACATGCTGATTTTTACCTGATTAATTATATTTTGTGATGTTTTAGGTTAAATTTTTTTTACTTAGCCACCTAAGTGTAAAATTGAGAAAGTTTATGGACTCTTAGGAAAATTTAATATTTTCAGGACATGGTGGTTACCTTTAGCATGAAATCATCCATTTAGATTATTTTAATATTTTTAGCATCCCATTGGTCCTCTGGTGAAGTGCTAAAAATATTAAAAACCTTTTGTATTCTTTTAGTTCTCCATTAGGATACAAAATGCAATTTTTAAAAATTTAGGGACCCATTATCAATTGTCATACTTTAGGTAACTTTGGTAATCTAAATTGCCTATTAAAAGCAAGAATCATTATTACTTGTCATTTCGATTCCATTAGAGGCACCAAGATACTTTCATGTCGAAGGTATACCCTAGAGGCATTTTCGTAATTTTCCTCACTAAGATGCTTTTATGCCAACAATGAAAGTTTAAGGTTCCTTTAGTCTTTTAAGGTTATTTTTGAGCCCATTAGGAGTGCCAGGATACTTCCATGTCGAAGGTATACCCTAGGGCCATATTTCTAATTTTACTCACTGTGATGCTTTTATGCCAACGATGAAAGTGTAAGGTTCCTTTAGCCTCTGGATGTTATTTTTGAGTCCATTAGGGGTATTGGGATACTTTCATGTCCAAGGTATACCTCAAGGACATTTTTGTAATTTTTTTACTGGGATGCTTTTATGCCAAAGGTGAAAGTTTAAGGCTCCATTAGTATTTTAAGGTTATTTTTGAGTCTATTAAGGATACCGGGATACTTTCATGTCGAAGGTATACCTCAGAGGTATTTTTGTAATTTTTTCATCGAGATGCTTTTATGCTAAAGGTGAAAGTTTAAGGTTCCATTAGCCTTTTAAGGTTAATTTTAAGTCCATTAAGGGTACTGGGATACATTCATATCGAAGGTATATCTTAGGGACATTTTTATAATTTTTCTTGCCAGGATGCTTTTATGCCAAAGGTGAAAGTTTAACGTTCCGTTAGCCTTTTAAGGTTATTTTTAAGTCCATTAGGGGTATTAGGATACTTTCATGTCGAAGTTATACTTCAAGGGTATTTTTGTAATTTTTCTCACCAAGATGCCTTTTTGCCAAAGGTGAAAGTTTAAGGTTCCATTAGCCTTTTGAGGTGATTTTTTTTAGTCCATTAGGAGTACTAAAATACATTTATGTCAAAGGTATACCTTAAGGGCATATTTGTAATTTTTTTCATGGGGAGGCTTTTGTGCCAAAAGTGAAAGTTTATGGTTCATTAGCTTTTAAGGTCATTTTTTAGTCCATTAAAGGTACCGAGCTACTTTCATGTCGAAGGTATACTCTAAGGATAGTTTCATAATTTTTCTTACCGGGTGCCTTAGTGTCGATGGTAAGCCTTAGGAATATTATAATATTCCTTAGAACCAAAACCTAAGTTGTTATCGGGTGCCTAAGTGTCGACGGTAAGCCTTAGGATATCGTAATTGTTCTTAAAACCTAGTCTTAAGTAACCAGTAGGTGTTTCTATGCCAAAGGTATACTTTAAGGATAGGTTCATTTTTCCTTTATCTTTTGGTCCTTGGATTCGAATTAGTATTTCAGTGTCCAAACTGAGTCATTTGTCCTTTATTTTTGTTCCAAATAAAAGTCGTATGTCTTTGAAAAATAAAGGCAATGTCTTAGAGTTAAAAGGGTGTGTGAAATTCCTCCCACTCATATGTGATAGGGTTCTATGGATCATTCTACTAATGAGGTACCCTTTTTAAAATAGGAATTGGGAATTTTATACAAATAAAAAAAACCTTCCACATTCGACCAGGTACTCCAGTAGGATGTGAAAAACAATTTTTTAGAACCTTTTATGTCCCTTTGGTTCTCTGTTGGGGTATAAAAGGGAATAATAAAAACTTTTGTGTCCTTTTGGTTTTTTGGTGAGAGTGCGCAAGATGTTTTGATTTTTTTAAAATGCAAAACCCTAATTTTCTTTCATGGAATAATAAAATCTTATTTGAACAATACAGGAATTGTAATTAAATGCCATATATTGGAGCCGAATCAAAATTAAAACTCAAGTTAACATGTAATTAATAACGTACCAATTTTGGACATCATGAGAGTGCCGATCCTTACTTGTGGCTGTAACCGACTTCGACCCCTTAAAAATGATCTCTGTACTATGTAGACCATAACATTTATTTTTAAGGTGTTGTGACCCTTAAAACATTAATTTCGATAGGTGACCAATCTTACCTAGCAAAAATAGATTGGTGACAATTCCAAATAAATGGCCATTTTGTGATGGCTATTTAAGGTTAAGTCGAGTGGGCGATTCATCTCAACCACTCAGTCCCCAAAATAAAAAGATATCAATAATGATATGCCCTCTACAAATAAGAGAATATAAAATAATAATAAATTTAATAAATATAGGAGCCAAGGCCATTTAAGTCGGGCATGGTTAGGATTCCTATCTGGACCATGTTGTGATAAGGCACCCAATCACCAAAAAATTGGATGTTATCACTAGAATCCAAATTTGTCCCATTTAACAACCA
Source organism: Adansonia gregorii (assembly GCA_038382025.1). Taxonomy (NCBI): domain Eukaryota; kingdom Viridiplantae; phylum Streptophyta; class Magnoliopsida; order Malvales; family Malvaceae; genus Adansonia; species Adansonia gregorii. The sequence continues at coordinate 22,800 of JBBYHO010312269.1, read as the reverse complement.
AACATTGATTATAGGGAAAATGGTGGAATGAAAAGCTTTGCTTGTCCAATCAAAGCTCCAAAACCATGTATCCCAATGAGCAAAATGCATTTATAGTGACTAATCACCAAAAGAATAAATATTATTATGAGAATCCAAATTTGTCCCATTTGATAGCAGAACTTTGATTCTAAGAAAAATGGTGGAATAAAATGCTTCTCCTACCAAATCAAAGCATCAAAATCAAGTATCCCAATAAAGAAAGTGTGTTTACAATGTTGAATCACCAAAAGAATGAAGATTATTGTGAGAATCCTAGTTTGTCCCATTTGAGGGATGAAATTTGATTCTAAGGAAAATGGTAGAATGGAAAGCTTTTCTTTCTAAATCAAAGCATCAGAACCGTCTATCCAAATGAGGAAAAAATATTTATTATGCCTAATCACCAAAAGAATGGAGATTATTTGAAGAATCCAAATTTATACCATTTGGTAGCTAAACATTGATTTTAAGGTAAACGGTGGAATGAAAAGTTTCTCTTGCCAAATCAAAACTTTAAAACCGTGTATCCTAATGAGGAAAAAGTGTTTATAACGGCCAATCACCAAAAGAGTGGAGATTATTATGAGAATCCAAATTTACCCTATTTAACAGCTGAACTTTGATTCTAAGGAAAACGGTGGAATGAAAAGCTTTTCTTGCCAAATCAAGGCATCGAAATCATGTATCCCAATAAGGAGAATACGTTTATAGTGCCCAATCAGCAAAATAATGGAGATTATTGCAAGAATCCAAATTTCTTCTATTTGATAGTTGAACTTTGATTCTAAGGAAAACGGTGAAATGAAAAGCATCTCCTGCCAAATCAAAGCATCAAAATCGTGTATCCCGATGAGCGTAATGTGTTTATAGCACCCAAACCCCCAAATGAATGGATATTATTACAAGAATCTAAGTTTGTCCCATATTGACAACCAAACTTTGATTCTAAGGAAAATGGTGGAACGAAAAGCTTTTCTTGCCAAATTAAAGCTCTAAAACTATGTATTCTAACGAGGAGAATATGTTTATAGTGCCCAATCACCAAAAGAATAAATATTATTATAAGAATCCAAATTTGTCCCATTTGATAGCAAAACTTTGATTATAAGGAAAATGGTGGAATAAAATGCTTCTCCTATCAAATCAAAGCATTAAAATCAAATATCCCAATAAAGAAAGTGTGTTTACAATGCCAAATGACCAAAAGAATGAAGATTATTAAGAGAATCCTAGTTTGTCCCATTTGAGGGATGAACTTTGATTCTAAGAAAAATGGTAGAATGGAATGCTTTTTTTCCAAATCAAAGCATCAGAACAGTGTATCCAAATGAGGAAAAAATGTTTATTGTGCCCAATCACCAAAATAATAGAGATTATTTGGAGAATCCAAATTTATACCATTTGGTAGCTAAACTTTGATTTTAAGGTGAATTGTGGAATGAAAAGCTTCTCTTGCCAAATCAAAGCATTAAAACCGTGTATCCTAATGAGGAGAAAGTGTTTATAGTGCCCAATCACCAAAAGAGTGGAGATTATTATGAGAATCCAAATTTATCCTATTTAACAATTGAACTTTGATTTTAAGGAAAATGGTGGAATGAAAAGCTTTTCTTGCCAAATTAATGCATAAAAATCGTGTATCCCAATGAGGAGAATACGTTTATAGTGCCCAATCACCAAAAGAGTGGAGATTATTACAAGTATCCAAATTTCTTCTATTTGACAGCTGAACTTTGATTCTAAGGATAACGGTGGAATGAAAAGCGTCTCCTACTAAATCAAAGCATCAAAATTATATATCCTGATGAGTGTAATGTGTTTAGAGTGCCCAAACCCCCAAATGAATGGATATTATTATAGGAATCTAAATTTGTCCCATATTGACAACTAAACTTTGATTCTAAGGAAAATAGTGGAAGAAAAGCTTCTCTTGCCAAATCAAAGCTCCAAAACCATGTATTCCAATGAGGCGAATGTGTTTATAGTGCCCTATCATCAAAAGAATGGGGATTTTTATGAGAATTCAAATTTGTCCCACTGGTAGCTGAGCTTTAATTCTAAGGAAAATGGTGGAATAAAAAGCTTCTCCTGCCAAATCAAGGCATCCAAACCATGCATCCTAATGAGAAGAATGTGTTCACAGTGCCCAATCACAAAAAGAATGGAGATTATTGCGAGAATTTAACTTTGTTCTATTTGAGAGATAAACTTTGATTCTAAGGAAAATAGTGGAATGAAAGTCTTTTCCTGCTAAATCAAAACACCAAAATCGTGTATCCCAGTGAGCAAAAATTGCTTATAGTGCCCAATCACCAAAAGAATGGATATTATTATTGGAATCCAAATTTATCCCATTTACCAGTTGAACTATAATTCTAAGGAAAATGGTGGAATGAAAAGCTTATCTTCCCAAATCAAAGCATCAAAATCATGTATCCTAATGAGGAAAATGTTTTTATAGTGCCTAATCACTGAAAGAATGTAGATTATTGTGAGAATCCAATTTTTCCCTTTTGAGGGATGAACATTAATTCTAAGGAAAATGGTCAAATGAAAAGCTTCTCTTGCCAAATCAAAGCATCAGAACTGTGTATCTTAATGAGCAGAATGTGTTTATAGTGCCCAATCACCAAAAGAATGGAGATTATTACAAAAATCTAATTTTTCCTTTTTGAGGGATAAACATTGATTCTAAGGAAAATGGTCAAACGAAAAGTTTCTCTTGCCAAATCAAAGCATCAGAACTATGTATCCCAATGAGCAGGATATGTTTATAGTGCCTAATCACCAAAAGAATGGAGATTATCATCAGAATCCAAATTTATCGTATTTGATAGCTGAACAGTGATTCTAAGGAAAATGGTGGAATGAAAAGCTTATCTTCCCAAATCAAAGCATGAGATTGTGTATCCTAATGAGGTGAATGTGTTTATAGTGCCTAATCACCAAAAGAATGGAGATTATTACAAGAATCTAATTTTTTCCCTTTTGAGCGATAAACTTTGATTCTATAGAAAATGGTCGAATGAAAAGCTTCCCTTGCCAAATCAATGCATAAGAACTGTGTATCCCAATGAGCAAAATGTGTTCATAGTGCCCAAGCACCAAAAGAATAGAGATTATTACAAGAATCCAAATTCATCCTATTTAACAGCTGAACTTCGATTCTAAGGAAAATGGTGGAATGAAAAGCTTATTTTCCTAAATCAAAGCGTCAAAATCATATATCATAATGGGGAGAAAGTATTTATAGTGCCCAAATACCAAAAGAATAGAGATTATTGAGAGAATCTAATTTTTTCCCTTTTGAGGGATAAACTTTGATTCTAAGGAAAATGGTCGAATGAAAAGCTTCTCTCGCCAAATCAAGGCAACAGAACTGTGTATCGCAATGAGCAAAATGTGTTTATAGTTTCAATCACCAAAAGAATGGAGATTATTATGAGAATCCAAGTTTATCCTATTTGATAGCTAAACTTCGATTCTATGGAAAATGGTGGAAGGAAAAGCTTATTTTCCTAAATCAAAGCGTCAGAATCATGTATCATAATAAGGAGAATGCGTTTATAGTGCCCAATCACCAAAAGAATGCAGATTATTGCGAGAATCCAATTTTTCCTTTTTGAGGGATGAACATTGATTTTAAGGAAAATGGTCAATGAAAAGCTTCTCTTGCCAAATCAAAGCATCAGAACTGTGTATCCTAATGAGCAGAATGTGTTTATAGTGCCCAATCACCAAAAGAATGGAGATTATTACGAAAATCTAATTTTTCCTTTTTGAGGGATGAACATTGATTCTAAGGAAAATGGTCAAACGAAAAGTTTCTCTTGCCAAATCAAAGCATCAAAACTATGTATCCCAATGAGCAGGATATGTTTATAGTGCCCAATCACGAAAAGAATGGAGATTATCATCAGAATCCAAATTTATCGTATTTGATAGCTGAACAGTGATTCTAAGGAAAATGGTGGAATGAAAAGCTTATCTTCCCAAATCAAAGCATGAGATTGTGTATCCTAATGAGGTGAATGTGTTTATAGTGCCTAATCACCAAAAGAATGGAGATTATTACAAGAATCTAATTTTTTCCCTTTTGAGCGATAAACTTTGATTCTATAGAAAATGGTCGAATGAAAAGCTTCCCTTGCCAAATCAATGCATAAGAACTGTGTATCCCAATGAGCAAAATGTGTTCATAGTGCCCAAGCACCAAAAGAATAGAGATTATTACAAGAATCCAAATTCATCCTATTTAACAGCTGAACTTCGATTCTAAGGAAAATGGTGGAATGAAAAGCTTATTTTCCTAAATCAAAGCGTCAAAATCATATATCATAATGGGGAGAAAGTATTTATAGTGCCCAAATACCAAAAGAATAGAGATTATTGAGAGAATCTAATTTTTTCCCTTTTGAGGGATAAACTTTGATTCTAAGGAAAATGGTCGAATGAAAAGCTTCTCTCGCCAAATCAAGGCAACAGAACTGTGTATCGCAATGAGCAAAATGTGTTTATAGTTTCAATCACCAAAAGAATGGAGATTATTATGAGAATCCAAGTTTATCCTATTTGATAGCTAAACTTCGATTCTATGGAAAATGGTGGAAGGAAAAGCTTATTTTCCTAAATCAAAGCGTCAGAATCATGTATCATAATAAGGAGAATGCGTTTATAGTGCCCAATCACCAAAAGAATGCAGATTATTGCGAGAATCCAATTTTTCCTTTTTGAGGGATGAACATTGATTTTAAGGAAAATGGTCAAATGAAAAGCTTCTCTTGCCAAATCAAAGCATCAGAACTGTGTATCCTAATGAGCAGGATATGGTTATAATGCCCTATCACCAAAAGAATGGAGATTACTATGAAAATCCAAATTTATCCTATTTGACAGCTAAACTGTGATTCTAAGAAAAATGGTGGAATGAAAAGTTTATCTTCCCAAATCAAAGCATGAGATCGTGTATCCTAATAAGGAGAATGTGTTTATAGTCCCTAATCACCTACAGAATGGAGATTATTATGAGAATCCAATTTTTTTCCCTTTTGAGGGATAAACTTTGATTCTATAGAAAATGGTCAAATGAAAAGCTTTCCTTGCCAAATCAACGCATTAGAGCTGTGTATCCCAATGAGCAAAATATGTTCATAGTGCCCAATCACTAAAAGAATGGAGATTATTACGAGAATCCAAATTTATCCTATTTGATAGCTAAACTTTGATTCTAAGGAAAATGGTGGAATGACAAGCTTATTTTCCTAAATCAACGCATCAGAATTGTATATCCTAATGAGGAGAAAGTGTTTATAGTACCCAATTGCCAAAAGAATGGAGATTATTGCGAGAATCCAATATTTTCCTTTTGAGGGATTAACTTTAATTCTAAGGAAAATGGTCGAATGAAAAGCTTCTCTCACCAAATCAAGGCAATAGAACCGTGCATCACAATGAGCAAAATATGTTTATAGTTCCAATCTCCAAAAGAATAGAGATTATTACGAGAATTCAAGTTTATCTTATTTGATAGTTGAACTTTGATTCTAAGGAAAATGGTGGAATGAAAAGCTTATTTTCCTAAATTAAAGCACCAAAACTATGTATTCCAATGAGGAGAGTGTGTTTATAGTGCCCAATCACCAAAAGAATGGAGATTTTTTATGGGAATTCAAATTTATCCCCCTTGGCAGCTAAACTTTGATTCTATGGAAAATGGTGGAATAAAAAGCTTATCCTACCAAATCAGTAATCAAAACCTTGTATCTCAATAAGAGAATGTGTTTATAATACCAAATCAAAAAGAATATAGATTGTTGCAAGAATCTAACTTTGTCTTATTTGAGGGATGAACTTTGATTCTAAAAAAAGTGGTAGAATAGAAAGCTTCTCCTGCTAAATCAAAGCACCAAAATCATGTACCCCAGTGAGCAAAAAGTGTTTATAGTGCCCAATCACCAAAAGAATAGATATTATTATGAGAATCCAAATTTATCCCATTGGCTAGCTAAACTATGATTTTAAGGAAAATGGTGGAATAAAAAAGGTTATCTTTCCAAATCAAAGCATCAGAATCGTGTATCCTAATGAGAAGAATGTGTTTATAGTGCTTAATCAACAAAAAAATTGAGATTATTATAAGAATCCATGTTTGTCCCATTTAAGGGACAAACTTTGATTCTAGGGAAAATGGTGAAAAAAAAGCTTTTCCTGAAAAACGAAAGCTTTAAAGCCATGCAACTTAATAAGGAGAATATATTTATATTACCCAATCTCCAAAAGAATGGAGATTATTACAAAAATCCAAGTTTATCTCATTTGATGGATGAACTTTGATTCAAAGGAAATTGGGAAAAAAAGCTCTTGCTGTAAAACCAAAGCATCAAAGCCATGCAACCTAATGAGGAGAACATGTTTATAGTGCCTAAACACCAAAACAATAGAGATTACTATAGGAATCCATGTTTGTCCTATTTGACGAATGAACTTTAATTCTAAAAAAAATAGAGTAAAGAAAAGCCTTTTTTGCCAAATCAAAGCATCAAAACCTTGTATCCATATGAGGAGAAAGTGTTTATAATGCCAGTCACCAAAAGAATAGACTAGTACTAGAATCCAAGTTTGTCTCATTTGACAATTGAACTTTAATTCTAAGGAAAATATGGAGTCAAATGCTTCTCTTGCCAAATCAAAGCATCAAAATTGTGTATCTTATTGAAGGGGATGTGATTATAGCACCTAATCCCTAAAATATTAGATATTATTATGAGAATCCAACTTTGTCCCATTTGACAACCGAACTTCCATTTTAAGGAAAATAGTGGAATGAAAAGCTTTTCTTGCCAAATCAAAGCTCCAAAATCGTGCATCCCAATGAGTAGAATGTGTTTATAGTGCCCAATCACCAAAAGAATAAAGATTATTATAAGAATCCAAATTTGTACCATTTGATAGATAAACTTTGATTCTAAGGAAAATGGTGGAATAAAATGCTTCTCCTGCTAATTCAAAGCATCAAAACTGCGTATCCCACTGATGGACGTGTGTTTGTAGTGTCGAATCACCAAAAGAAAAGAGATTATTGTAAGAATCCTAGTTTGTCCTATTTGAGGGATGAACTTTGATTCTAAGGAAAATGGTGGAATGAAAAGCTTCACTTTCCAAATCAAAGCATCAAAATCGTGTATCCTAATGTGGAAAAATTGCTTATTGTGCCCTTACCAAATGAATGGAGATTATTATGAAAATCTAAATTTATCCCATTTGGTAGTTGAATTTTGATTTTAAGGTAAACAGTGGAATAAAACTTCATTTCCCAAATCAAAGCATCAAAATCGTGTACCATAGTGAAAGGAAAGTATTTGTAGCGCTAATCATCGGAAGGGTGGAGATTATTATGAGAATCTAAATTTTGCCCATTTGATAGTTGAACTTTGATTCTAAAGAAATTGGTGCAATGAAAAGCTTCTCCTACCAAATCAATGCATCAAAACCATTAATTTTAATGAAGGGGATGTGTTTATACCACCCAATCCCCAAAAGAATAGATATCGTTATGAGAATCCAAGTTATAGCATTAGATAATCAAACTTTGATTCTAAGGAAAATGGTTGAATGAAGAGCTTTTTTTTTTGTAAAATCAAAGCTCCAAAACCATGTATCCTGTTAAGAAGAATGTGTTTATAGTACCTAATCATCAAAAGAATAAAGATTATTACACGAATCCAAGTTTTGCCCATTTGACAGCTGAACTTTGATTCTAAGGAAAATGGTGGAATGAAAAGCTTTTCTTGCCAAATCAAAGCATCAAAATCGAGTACCCCAATAAGGGAAGTGTGTTTATAGTGCCCAATCTCCAAAAGAATGGAGATTATCATAGGAATGCTAGTTTGTCCCATTTGAGGGACAAACTTTGATTCTATGGAAAATGGTGGAATGGAAAGCTTCTCTTTCCAAATCAAAGCATCCGAACGGTGTATCTAAATAAGGAAAAAATGTTTATTGTGCCCAATCAACAAAAGAATGGAGATTATTCGGAGAATCCAAATTTATACCATTTGGTAGCTAAACTTTGATTTTAAGGTAAATGATGGAATGAAAAGCTTCTCTTGCCAAATCAAAGCATTAAAACCATGTATCCCAATGAGTAAAAAGTGTTTATAGCACCTAATCCCCAAAAGAGTTGAGATTATTAGAAGAATCCAAATTTGTTCCATTTTACCACTGAACTTTGATTCTAAGGAAATTGGTGGAAAGAAAAGCTTGTCGTGCCAAATTAAAACATCAAAATCATGTATCCCAATAAGAAGAATACGTTTATAATGCCCAATCACTAAAAGAATGGGGATTATTATAAGAATCTAAATTTGTCCCATTTGACAGTTGAACTTTGATTCTAAGAAAAAATAGTGGAATGAAAAGCATCTCCTGCCAAATCAAAGCATCCAAATCATGTATCCTGATGAGCGTAATGTGTTTATAGCGCCCAAACCCCCAAATAAATGGTTATTATTACAAGAATCTAAGTTTGTCCCATATTGACAACCAAACATTAATTCCAAGGAAAATGGTGGAAAGGAAAGCTTCTCTTGCCAAATGAAAGCTCCAAAACCATGTATTCTAGTGAGGAGAATGTGTTTATAGTGCCCAATCACCAAAAGAATAGAGCTTTTTATAAGAACTCAAAATTTTCCCACTTGGCAGCTGAGCTTTGATTCTAAGGAAAATAGTGGAATAAAAAACTTCTCCTGCCAAATCAAAACATCAAAACCATGTATCTCAATGAGGAGAATGTATTTATAGTGCCCAATCACAAAAACAATATAGATTATTGTGAGAATCTAACTTTGTCCTATTTAAGAGATAAACTTTAATTCTAAGGAAAATGGTGGAATGAAAGGCTTTTCTTGCTAAATCCAAGCACCAAAATTGGGTATACCAATGAGGAAAAAATGCTTATAGTGCCCAATCACCAAAAGAATGGATATTATTATGAGAATCCAAATTTATCCTATTTATCAGTTGAATTGTGATTCTCAGGAAAATGGTGGAATCAAAAGCTTATCTTCCCATATCAAAGCATCAGAATTGTGTATCGATATGAGGAGAGTCTATTTATAGTGCCCAATCACCAAAAGAATGGAAATTATTGCGAGAATCCAATTTTTCTCTTTTGATTCTATGGTAAATGGTTAAGTGAAAGCTTCTCCTACCAAATCAAAGCATCAAAACCGTGTATACTAATGAGCAAAATGTGTTTATAGTGCCTAATCACCAAAGAATGAAGATTATTATGAGAATCTAAAATTTTACTATTTGATAGCTAAACTATGATTCTAAGAAAAATGGTGGAATGAAAAGCTTATCTTCCTAAATCAAAGCGTGAGAATCGTGTATCCTAATGAGGAGAATATGTTTATAGCGCCCAATCACCAAAATAGTAAAGATTATCGCGAGAATCCAATTTTTTCCTTTTGACGGATAAACTTTGATTCTATGGAAAATGGTCAAATGAAAAGCTTCCCTTGCCAAATCAACACATCAGAACTTTGTATCCTAATGAGCAAAATGTGTTTATAGTGCCCAATCACCAAAAGAACAGAGATTATTATGAGAATCCAAATTTATTCTATTTGATAGCTGAACTTTGATTCTAAGGAAAATGATGGAATGAAAAGCTTATTTTCCTAAATAAAAGCATCAGAATAATGTATCCTAATAAGGAGAACATGTTTATAGTGCCCAATCACCAAAAGAATGGAGATTATTGTGAGAATCCAATTTTTCCCTTTTGAGGTATAAACTTTAATTCGAAGGAAAATGGTTGAATGAAAAGATTCTCTTTCCAAATCAAAGCATCAGAACTGTGTATCCTAGTGAGTAAAATTTGTTTATGTTGCCTAATCACCAAAAGGATGGAGATTATTACGAGAATCCAAATTTATCCTATTTGACAGCTGAACTTTGATTCTAAGGAAAATTATGCAATGAAAAGCTTATTTTCCTAAATTAAAGCACCAAAACTATATATTCCAATGAGGAGAATGTGTTTATAGTTGCCAATCACCAAAAGAATGGAGATTTTTATGGGAATTCAAATTTATCCCACTTGGCAACTAAACTTTGACTCTAAGGAAAATGGTGGAATAAAAAGCTTCTCCTACCAAATCAAGAATCAAAACCATGTATCTCAATAAGGAGAATATGTTTATAGTGCCCAATCACAAAAAGAATATAGATTGTTGTAAGAATCTAACTTTGTCTTATTTGAGGGATGAACTTTGATTCTAAGAAAAGTGGTGTAATGAAAAACTTTTCCTGCTAAATCAAAGAACCAAACTCGTGTATCCTAGTAAGCAAAAAATGTTAATAGTGCCCAATCACCAAAAGAATGGAGATTGTTACGAGAATTCAAATTTATGCTATTCGACAACTAAACTTCGATTCTAAGGAAAATGGTTGAATGAAAAGCTTATTTTCCTAAATCAAAGCATCAGAATCATGTATCCTAATGAGGAGAATGTGTTTATAGTGCCCAATCACCAAAAGAATGGAGATTATTGCGAGAATCCAATTTTTTCCCTTTTGAGGGATGAACTTTAATTCTACGGAAAATGGTCAAATGAAAAGATTCTCTTACCAATTCAAAGCATCAAAACTGTGTGTCCAAGTGAGCAAAATGTGTTTATATTGCCTAATCACCAAAAGGATAGAGATTATTATGAGAATCCAAATTTATCCTATTTGACAGCTGAACTTCGATTCTAAGGAAACTTATGGAATGAAAAACTTATTTTCCTAAATTAAAGCACCAAAACTATGTATTCTAATAAGGAGAATGTGTTTATAGTGCCCAATCACCAAAAGAATGGAGATTTTTATGGGAATTCAAATTTATCCCACTTGGCAGCTAAACTTTGATTCTATGGAAAATGGTGGCATAAAAAGCTTATCCTGCCAAATCAGTAATCAAAACCATGTATCTCTATAAGGAGAATGTGTTTATAATGCCAAATCAAAAAGAATATAGATTGTTGCAAGAATCTAACTTTGTCTTATTTGAGGGATAAACTTTGATTCTAAAAAAAAATGATAGAATGGAAAGCTTCTCCTGCTAAATCAAAGCGCCAAAATCATGTATCCCAGTGAGCAAAAAGTGTTTATAGTGCCCAATCACCAAAAGAATGGATATGATTATGAGAATCGAAATTTATCCCATTGGCCAGCTAAACTATGATTTTAAGGAAAATGGTGGAATAAAAAGCTTATCTTTCCAAATCAAAGCATTAAAATCGTGTATCCTAATGAGGAAAATGTGTTTATAGTGTTTAATCACCAAAAAAATCGAGAGTATTATGAGAATCTATGTTTGTCCCATTTAAAGGAAAAACTTTGATTCTAAGAAAAATGGTGAAAAAAAGCTTTTCCTGAAAAACTAAAGCTTTAAAGCCATGCAACTTAATAAGAAGAATGTATTTATATTACCCAATCTCCAAAAGAATGGAGATTATTACAAAAATCCAAGTTTATCCCATTTGATGGATGAACTTTGATTCAAAGGAAATTGGGAAAAAAGCTTTTGCTACAAAACCAAAGCATCAAAGCCATGCAACCTAATGAGGAGAACATGTTTATAATGCCTAAACACCAAAACAATAGAGATTACTATAGGAATCCATGTTTGTCCTATTTGACGAATGAACTTTAATTTTAAAGAAAATGGAGTAACAAAAAACACTTTTTGCCAAATCAAAGCATCAAAACCTTGTATCCATATGAGCAGAAAGTGTTTATAATGCCCATTCACCAAAAGAATAGAGACTATTACTAGAACCCAAGTTTGTCTTATTTGACAACTAAACTTTAATTCTAAGGAAAATATGGAGTTAAATGCTTCTTTTGCCAAATCAAAGCATCAAAACTGTGCATCTTAATGAGAGGGATGTGTTTATAGCACTAATCCCCAAAATATTGAATATTATTATGAGAATCAAAGATTATCCCATTTGACAATCGAACATTCATTTTAAGGAAAATGGTGGAATAAAAAGCTTATATTGCCAAATTAAAGCTCTAAAATCATGCATCCCAATGAGTAGAATATGTTTGTAGTGCCTAATCACCAAAAGAATAAAGATTATTGTGAGAATCCAAATTTGTCCCATTTGATAGCTGAACTTTGATTCTAAGAAAAATGGTGGAATAAAACGCTTATCCTGCTAAATCAAAGCATCAAAACTAAGTATCCCAATGATGGTGTGTTTATAGTGCTAAATGACTAAAAAAATGAAGATTATTGCGAGAATCCTAGTTTATCCCTTTTGAGTGATGAACTTTAATTCTAAGAAAAATGGTGGAATGAAAAGCTTCACTTTCCAAATCAAAGCATTAAAATCGTGTATCCCAATGTGGAAAAATTGTTTATTATGCCCTTACCAAATAAATAGAGATTATTATGAAAATACAATTTATCCCATTTAGTAGCTGAAGGTAAATGGTGGGATGTGTTTATACCACCCAATCCCCAAAAGAATTGATATTGTTATAAGAATCCAAGTTTATCCAATTAAACAATCAAACTTTGATTCTAAGAAAAATGGTGGAATGAATAGCTTTTCTTGCGAAATCAATGCTCTAAAATCATGTATCCCAATGAGAAGAATGTGTTTATAGTACCTAATCACCAAAAGAATAGAGATTATTACAAGAATCCAAATTTATCCCATTTGATCGCTAAACATTAATTCTATGGAAAATGGGAGAATGAAATGCTTCTTCTGCCAAATCAAAGCATCAAGGCCTTGTATAGCTTTGAGAAAAAAGTGACTATAATGCCCATTCAGCAAAAGAATGGAGATTGTTACTAGAATCCAAGCTTGTCTCATTTAAAAATCAAACTTTTGACTTTAAGAAAAATGGTGGATTAAAAAGCTTTTCCTACCAAATCAAAGCATCAAAACTATGTATTCGAATGAGGAGAATATATGCATGTGCCCATTCACCAAAAGAATGGAGATTATTACGAGAATCCAAATTTGTTTTATTTATCTGTTAAATTTTAATTTTAAGGAAAATGGTGGAATGAAAAGCTTCTCTTGCCAAATCAAAGCATCAAACCATGTATCCCAATGGGGAAAGTGTGTTTATAATGCCCAACTGACAAAAGAATAGAGATTATTGTGAGAATCCAAGTCTATCCCATCTGAGGGATAAACTTTGGTTTTAACGAAAATAGTGGAATGAAAAGCTTCTCTTTCCAAATCAAAGCATCAGAATCGTTTATTCTAATAGAAAGCTTCTCTTTCCAAATCCAAGTTTGTCCTATTTGAGGGATAAACTTTGATTCTAAGGAAAATGGTGGAATGGAAAGCTTCTCTTCCCAAATCAAAGCATCAAAACTTGCATCCTAATGAGGAGAAAATGTTTATTGCACCCAATAACCAAAAAAATGAAAATTATTATAAGAATCCGAATTTGTCTTATTTGGTTGCTAAACTTTAATTTTAAGGTAAATGGTGGAATGAAAAGCTTCTCTTGCCAAATCGAAGCATCAAAGTCATGTATCCCAGTAAGGAAAATGTGTTCATAGTGTCCAATCACCAAAAGAGTAGAGATTATTATGGGAATCCATATTAGTTCGATTTAACAGTTGAACTTTGATTCTAAAGGAAATGGTGGAATGAAAAGCTTTTCTTGCCAAATCAAAGCATCAAAACTGTTTACCTCAATGAGGGGGATATGTTTATCCACCTAATCCTTAAGCCAAGTTTGTCTTATTTGACAAATAAACTTTGATTCTATAAGAAATGGTGGAATGTAAAGCTTCTCTTGCCAAATCAAAGCTCCAAAACTATGTATCTAAATGATAGGAATATGTTTATAATAGCCAATGACTAAAAGAATGGAGATTATTATGAGAATCCAAATTTATCTTATTTGACAATTGAAGTTTAATTTTGAGGGAAATGGTAGAATGAAAAGCTTCTCCTGCCAAATCAAAGCTAAAAAGCCATGTATTCCAATAAAGAAAATATGTTTTTGGTGCCTAATCCAGAGATGAAGATTATCATGACAATCAAATTTATCCCATTTGATAGCTGAACTTTGATTTTAAGGAAAATAAGGGAACAAAAAGCTTCTCCTTCTAAATCAAAGCATCAAAATCGTGTATCTTAATAAGAGGAATGTGTTTATAGTGCCCAATCACCCAAAAAATGGAGATTATTGTGAGAATCCAAATTTGTCCCATTTGAGGGATGAACTTTGATTCTAAGGAAAATGGTCGAATGAAAAGCTACCCTTGCCAAATCAAAGCATTAGAACCGTGTATCCCAATGAGCAAAATATGTTTACATTGCCCAATCATCGAAAGAATGGGGATTATTATGAGAATCCAAATTTATCTTATTTGACAGCTGAACTTTGATTCTAAGAAAAATGATGGAATGAAAAACTTGTCTTCCTAAATTAAAGCATCAAAACCATGTATCGCAGTGAGGAGAATGCATTTGTAATGCCCAATCACCAAAAGAATGGAGATTATTACAAGAATCCATGTTTGTCCTATTTGAGGGATAAATTTTGGTTTTAGGGAAAATGGTGAAAAAAAGCTTTTCCTACAAAAGTAAGGCTTCATAGCCATGCAACCTAATAAGGAAAATGTGTTTATATTACCTAGTCTGCAAAAGAATGGATATTATTACAAGAATCCAAGTTTTTCGTATTTGATCGATGAACTTTGATTCTAATGAAAATGGTGAAAAAAAATTTTCCTACAAAAGCAAAGCTTAAAAGCCATGCAACCTAATTTGGAGAATGTGTTTATAGTGCCTAAACACCAAAAGAATAGAGCTTATCATAAGAATATATGTTTGTCCTAATTGATAGATGAACTTTAATTCTAAAGAAAATAAAGTAATGAAAAACAGCTCTTGTTGAATGAAAGCATTAAAACCTTGTATCTATATATGGAGAAAGTGTCTATAATGTTTATTCATTAAAAGAATGGAGATTATCACTAGAATCCTAGTTTATCTTATTTGACAATCGAACTTTGATTCTAAGGAAAATGGTGGAATAAAATGCTTCTCTTACCAAATCAAAGCATAAAAACCGTGTGTTTAAATGAGGAGGATGTGTTTATAGCACCTAATTGCCAAAAGAATAGATATTATTACTAGAGTCCAAGTTTGTCCCATTTGAATTCTAAGGATAACGGCAGAATGAAAAGCCTCTCTTGCCAAAGCAAAGCTCTAAAATAGTGTATCACAATAAGCAGAATGTCTTTACAGTGCTCAATCACCAAAAGAATAAAGATTATTATGAGAATCCAAATTTGCCCCATTTGATAGCTTAACTTTGATTCTAAGGAAAATGGTCGAATAAAATTCTTCTCCTACAAATCAAAGCATCAAAATTGAGTATCCTAATGAGAAAAATGTGTTCATAGTGCCCAATCACTTAAGGAATAGTGATTATTACGAGAATCCTAGTTTGTCCTATTTAAGGGATGACCTTTGATTCCAAGGAAAATGGTGGAATTAAAAGCTTCTATTTCCAAATCAAAGCATCAAAACCATGTATTCTAATGAGGAAAAAGTGTTTGTTGTGCCCAATCACCAAAAAAATGGAGATTATTATGAGAATCCAAATTTATCCCATTTGGTAGTTAAACTTTGATTTTAAGGTAAATGGTGGAATGAAAGGCTTCTCTTGCCAAATCAAAGCATCAAAACTATGTATCCTAGAGAGGAAAAAATGTTTATAGTGCCCAATCAGTGAAATAGTGGAGATTATTACGAGAATCCAAATTTGTCATATTTGATTTTAAGGAAATTGGTTGAATGAAAAGCTTTTGCTACTAAATCAAAGCAACAAAACCGTTTATCTCAATGAAAAGATACCATTACGAGAATCTAAGTTTACCATATTTGGCAATCAGACTTTGCTTTTAAGAGAAATTTGGAATCAAAAGCTTCTCTTGCCAAATTAAAGCTTCAAAACCGTGTATCCCGATAAGGAGAATGTATTTATAGTACCTAACCACGAAAAAAATTGAGATTATTGCCAAAATCCAAATTTGTCCTATTTGACAAGTGAACTTGGATTCTAAGGAAAATAGGGGAATGAAATGCTTCTTCTGCCAAATCAAAGCATCAAAACCTTGTATCCTTATGAGAAAAAAGTGACTATAATGCCCATTCACCCAAAGAATAGAGATTATTACTACAATCCAAGCTTGTCTCATTTGACAGATGAACTCTGACTCTAACATAAATGATGGAATGAAAAGCTTCTTTTGCCAAATCAAAGCATCATTACTGTGTATCCCAATGAGGAGAATTTGTTTATAATGCCTATTCACTAACATAATGGAGATTGTTATGAGAATCCAAATTTATCCTATTTGTCAACTGAACTTTAATTCTATGGAAAATGGTGGAATGGAGAGCTTTTCTTGCCAAATTAGAGCATCTCAACTGTGTATCCCAATAAAGAAAGCATGTTTATAGTGCCCAATCACCAAAAAATAGACATTATTGTGAGAATCTATGTTCACCCAATTTGAGCGATGAACTTTGATTCTAAGGAAAATGGTGGAATGAAAAGCTTCTCTTTCCAAATCAAAGCATCAAAACCGTGTATCCTAATGAAAAGCTTTTCTTTCCAAATCCAAGCTTGCCCTAATTGAGGGATGAACTTTGATTCTAAGGAAAATGGTGAAATGAAAAGTTTCTCTTTCCAAATCAAAGCATTAGAATTATGTATCCTAACATGGAGAAAATGTTTATTTTGCCTAATCACCAAAATAATGGAAACTATAATAAGAATCCAAATTTGTCCTATGTAGTAGCTAAAGTTTGATTTTAAGGTAAATGGTGGAATGAAAAGCTTTTCTTGCGAAATTGAACATTAAAATCATATATCCCAGTGATAAGTATGTGTTTATAGGGCCCAATCACTAAAAAAAATGGGGATTATTACAAGAATCCAATTTTGTCCCATTCGATAGTTAAACTTTGATTTTAAGGAAAATGGTGGAATTAAAAGCTTCTCCTGCCAAATCAAAGCATCAAAACCATTTATCTCAATGAGGAGATATGTTATACCACCCAATCACCAGAAGAATAGATATCATTATGAGAATCCAAGTTTATCCCATTTGACAATCAAACTTCAATTCTAAGGAAAATGGTGGAATAAAAAGCTTCTCTTACCAAATCAAAGCTCTAAAACTGTGTATCCTAATGAGGAGAATGCATTTGTAGTACCTAATCACCAAAAGAATAGAGATTATTAGAGGATCCAAATTTTTCCAATTAGCTAAACTTTGATTCTTAGAAAAGTCAGGGAATGAAATACTTCTTATGCCAAAGCAAAGCATCAAAACCTTGTATCCCTATGAGAAAAAAGTGGCCTAATGCCCATTCACCCAAAGATTGGAGATTATTACTAGAATCCAAGCTTGTTTCATTTGACAGATGAACTCTGACTCTAAGGAAAATGGTAGAATGAAAAACTTCTTTTGCCAAATCAAAGCATCACTACTCTGTATCCCAATAAAGAGAATGTGTTCATAGTGCTTATTCACCAAGAGAATGGAGATTATTACGAGAATCCAAATTAGCCCTATTTATCAGCTGAACTTTAATTTTATGGAAAATGGTGGAATAAAGAGCTTCTCTTGCCAAATCAAAGCATCAAAACCATGTATCCCCATGAAGAGAGCGCCTTTATAGTGCCCAATCACCAAAAAAATATAGATTCTTATGAGAATCCAAGTTTATCCCATTTGAGGGACGAACATTGATTTTAAGGAAAATAATGGAATGAAAAGCTTTTCTTTCCAAATTAAAGCATCAGAGTCGCATATCCAAATGAAAAGCTTTTTTTCCCAAATCCAAGTTTGTCCCATTCGAAGGATGAACTTTGATTCTAAGGAAAATGATGATGCAGAACCCCAAGGTTGAAGGACTCGAAACCCCTTAAGCACACACTTTGACGAGAACATGAAAAAGAAGAAATTCTCGACCCTAATGAACCCCCAATCAATTATATGAATGGAAACATAAATGATAAGTTTAATTTGAAAACAAGAATAAAATTCACCATAATTAATAACCTTGTAAGAATTATATTCTTAATGCAATAGAAGAAGACAAGTAATCTTCCCGAATATGAGTAAAAACTCGATATTTTTCATTTAACCAAAATCTATCATGCAATGTTTATTATGAGGTATTTATACCCCTTAAAAAGGAAAAAGAACAAAAACCCTAGAGATAAAAGGCCTTTAAACATGGGTCTCCCACCAAAATAACTAAAGCCTAAACCTAACATCTCTAAAATATAGCCTATGAAGCCTAAAGGTTTAAATTAAATAAGTTGAAAGGTAATAAAAGTCTATTTCACCAAAACAAGCCCATAATGAATTAAAAAGAAGCCTAGATGCAAAATACAAGTAGTAGGTTGCCCAAAGCTATTCTTCTAACTTAAAATAATTAATTAAACAAGAATTATACTCTTCTTGCAAATACAGCCCCATTTGATTAGATATGATGCCATTGGTCCTCATTATTTCTTGAGATTCCATGCCATCTACAATTCTGCCCATGTAGGATTAAAGTGCTTCTTTGAACTTCTTAACTCTTGATCTTGTTACCAGTCCATTCGGCATTGCTTGGTCATCTTTGGTTCCATTCCTTTTGCAATGTGCCATGGTTGTGCTTACATCATCCCCTCCCTCTTCCAAAGGATTCATCCTTGAATCTGAATCAAAGTCAAAAAGAGATAAGTCATAAACATTAAAAGTAGCACTAATATTATACTTACCTGGCAAGTCGATCTTGTATCCATCATCATTGATGCGTGCCAACACTAAGAATGGTCCATCACCTCTTGCATCAAGTTTTGACTTTCTTTATTGTGGAAACCTTTCTTTTTGCATTTGCACCCAAACCCAATCACTTGGTTCAAAGATAACTTACTTCCTACCTTTATTTGCCTTTTTTGCATACACGCGATTTTTTTTCTCAATTTGTTCTTGTGCTTTCTCATGTATTATTTTAACCAAGTTAGCCTTATTCTTACCATCTAAACTAGCAATCTCATTCAAAGGTAAAGGGATCAAGTCTAACACAGTTAATGGATTAAAACCATACATAATTTCAAATGGAGAATAACCTGTAGAAGAATGTACAGAATGATTATATGCAAACTCAATGAATGGCAAACAATCTTCCTAAGTTTTCAAGTTCTTTCCCACGTAACATGGTTCCTAAAGTTCTATTAACTACCTCAGTTTGCCTATTAGATTGTGGGTACATATAGTAGAGAATAAAAGTTTATACCTAACTTCCCCATAAAACTCTCCAAAAGTGACTTAGAAACTTCACATCCCTATCTGAAACAATGGTTCTTTGCACACTATGAAGCCGAACCATTTCCTTAAAAAAAAGATCAATAATGTTTGTTGCATCATCTGTTTATGGCAAGCAATAAAATGAGCCATTTTACTAAATCTACCGACAACAACAAATATGCTATCCATACCTTTCCTAGTCCTAGGTAAACCTAATACAAAATCCATAGATATATCAGTCAAAGGTTCACTAGTAAAGGTGTATACAGACCATGAGGCTTAGACCTAGACTTGGCTTGTTTACATGTAATACACTTGGCATAAACCCTTTCCATATCTCTTCTTATATTCGGCCAATAAAAATGTTCACTAAGCATATCTAAGGTCTTTGCACACCAAAATGCCCTATTAACCCTCCATTATGTGATTTTCTAACAAGTAACTCCCTAATAGAACATGCAAGAATGCAAAGTTGTTTGCCTCTAAAAAGATATCCTTCATCTCTATAGAACTAATCAAATGCAGCATGCTCACAAGCTTGATATACATTAGCAAAATTAGCATCATCAACATACAACTCTTTCAAATGCTCAAATCCATGTAACTTAGAGGTAAGCCTAAAAATCAAAGTGTATCTTTTTGATTGTGCATCAGCCATAACATTTTCCTTACCTTGCTTGTATTTTATCACATACGAAAATGTTTCAAGATACTTCACCCAACTTGCATGCCTTATACTCAGTTTCCCTTGTCCCTTTAAGTACTTGAGAGATTAATGATCACTATGTATCACAAACTCTTTAGGTAGCAAGTAATGTTCCATACTTCAAGAGTTTCCCCAAGGCATAAAGCTGCTTATCATAAGTGGAGTAGTTCAAAATTGATTCGTTCAATGTTTCACTAAAATACGCTATGAGAAGATTCTCCTACATTAAAATAGCCCCTATACCAATCCCAGAAGCATCACATTGAATTTCAAAAGTCTTGGAAAATCAGGCAAATGCAAAACAGGTGCAGTACATAACTTTTCCTTTAAGGTATTAAATACATTTTCTTGTTCTTTCTCTTATCTAAAACCAACATTCTTCTTAATGATTTCATTCAATGGGGCAGTGATAGTAGAGAAATCTCTAACAAATCGCCTATAAAAACTTACTAAACCATGGAAACTCCTAACCTTACTAGTTGACTTAGGTGTTGGCCATTCTTGAATAGCTTTCACCTTTTTCAGAATCAACCTGAACTCTTTTAGAACTTACTATAAAATCGAAGAAGACAACTTTATCCATGCCAAATGAACACTTCTTAAGGTTTGCATACAACTTCTCTTTCCTAAGCACATCGAAAATAGCCTTGACAAGCATAATATGTTCATCTAAGTTTTTACTATAAATCAATATGTCATCAAAGTAAGCAACCATAAATTTTCTAAGGAACTCACATAAAACATGATTCATTAAGCGCATGAAAGTATTAGGTGCATCAGATAAGCCAAAAAGCATAACCAACCACTCATATAATCCATATTTGGTCTTAAATACACTTCTCCATTCATCACCTTCTTTCATCCTAATTTGATGATAACCATTTTTAAAATCAATTTTGGAGAATATGCAGGCACCATGCAACTCATCTAGCATGCCATCTAACATAGGAATAGGATGGCAATACTTTACAGTGATTTTGTTGATCACTAAACAATCCACACACATCTTTCAAGTTCCATCTTTCTTTGGCACTAAAAGAACTGGCACAGCAAAAGGACTCATACTCTCTCTCACATATCCCTTTTTAAGCTATTCATCCACTTGCCTTTGTAGTTCCTTTGTCTCCTCTAGATTGCTTCAGTAAGCTAGACGATTAAAAATTTAAGCTCTTGGTACAAAGTTAATTTGGTGTTCAATCCCTCTCGAAGGTGGTAATAAGGTACCTCCTTAGGAAAAACATCATCATAATCCTACAACAAAGTCATAAACACACTAGCCAATTTTGGGTCAAAGTTAGTGTTAGTGAACAACGTTTGCTTAAACTAAATCAATATTAAAACTCTCTTGCCTAAGTATGTACTCTTTAATTCTCTCTCTTTTTCATAGAAACATGGTTGTATCTTAACCTTTTCACTCCTCTTAATTTCTTTTTGCTCACTTTTCACATTCTTTTCTTTTTTTTTTCACTCATTGACTTCTTCTCTTCTACATATTCCATTTTCTTTTTCTCACTTATATAGTCGTTCACCATCGGGCCTTTAATTTTATTCTTTTCTCTCATGGCCTTTTTTCTCTCTTTTTTCTATTTCACTTCACTACCTGAATCCCCACTTGATGATTGTTGAATTTTTAATTATTCAAGGTATGCTTCTTTGGGTGATAAAGTAGTAAGGTTAATTTTTTTCCCATTATACATTAAAGAATACCTATTCATGTACCCATAATGCATAACATGCCTATCGAATTGCCATGGCTTACCCAACAATATATGACCAGCTTGTATTGTACAACATCACACACAACTTCATCAGCATATCTACCAATCGAGAATGCAGTAACTACTTGCTTAGTAACTCTGACTTCACCACTATCATTCAACCATTATAGTCTATATGGGTTAAGGTGTTTATCACATCTCAGCCCAACTTCTCTACCAAAGTAGTACTAGCTATATTAGTATAACTACCCCTATCTATGATCATGCTACACACTTTCCCACCTACCAAGCATCTAGTGTGAAATAGGTTCTCCCTTTATTCTAGGCTATCCTCTTTCATATTCAAGCTCAATGCACACCTAGCAACTAAAGATTCACTCTTAAGAGCAAATTCAACACTTTCATCAATATTGGAACAATCTTCGAAAGGTGGCATACTCAAATCACTACCATCAGACTTATTACCTCTATCAGACTCAAAAATAATATCATCACTCCTAATAAACATAGTCTTTCTATTAGGACAATTCGATGCATAATGACCATATCTTTGGCATTTAAAGCACTTAATATCCCTACTTTTAAAAAGTTTAAAAGATGGATCAGTGGTACTTTTTTGAAATGAAGTAGTCTTTTTTTTGCCTTTGTTTGTTTCATTGCCTTTCTCCTTAGAATCTGGATAGTGCTCCCTTTTTTTATTTTCATTTTTGCTTCATTTTGGACTCCATTTGCTACTAGAATTTGAGAAAGACTTGGCTACCCACCTTTGTTTTTTGGTGCTTCTCTATCTTCATGGCAATGTTCACTAGGTCCTCCATCTCTACACAATGTTGCAACTTAACCACATCAGCAATTTCCCTATTTAAACCACCCATAAACTGAGCAATTATCACATCTTCCTCCTCTTCTATGTCAGTTTAATCTGTTAGACCTTTAGGTGGTGAATGAAATCAAGAGGGGGGTGAATTGATTTCTCAAAATTTTGATAAATTAAAATT
>JBBYHO010311939.1:18791-29970 GCA_038382025.1 Adansonia gregorii | reverse complement strand
TGGAACATAGCCTTTTGAAAGATAAAAAAACTTAAAATACAAAGTTATTATTGCATACAAGAAAAAGCACGGATTAAATATAAACCAATAGACGAAAAAAAGGTCAAAGATCAGCCAATGAGATAAGTTATATAGTGCAACTAAGTATGGAATCGAATAACAAGTAGCAGTTAACAGAAATGTCTTTATCTGACAAAAAAGATGGGGTCTTTTATCGTACAAAAGTGGGGGCAACAGCTCCGTGCGAAAGACATGGGTCGTGAAGCTTGATTTCCCTTCGATTATGGTGACCCCCTCCCCTTTTTTTCCTTATATATCTGCCTTGCAGTTTAGGCAAGTGTCTCAAGGATTTTTATGAAGTGAAAAAGAAACAAAAAGAAAAAAAAAGGAAAGAAAGAAATGCGTCAGCTTTGTTTCTCGATTTCGTTTCTACTGTTCATTGTCATTTTTAGTTCATGTTTGCATTACGAGGTGGCTGGTGATGATGATCGTCGGCTGTTGGGGACGACTAGGGAAACGTTGGAGATAATTATTGGTGGCGGTGGTGAGGAAGCTCCCGCCCCTTCTCCTGATAATGACGACTGCAACTGTGCTACCCCTCCTCCGCCTGAATTCGAATGTCCACCCCCGCCGCCGCCGCCACTACCACCACTACCACCACCTCCTCCACAGCCTTCTCCGTCACCACTACCACCTAAACCGTCTCCTACACCAACACGGCCTCCTCCAGCACGGAAGCCAACGTCTCCACCACAATGCAAATTCCCGAATGAAGAAGGACTGTGCTTTGAAAACAAGCTACTTAGAAAATCTTACAAGGTAATCCAGAATTTCAAGAAGAAAATCCTAATCAATGATGATAGCAAAAAATACACAAAAACATGGGTCGGCAGCAAAGTTTGCAAATATAATGGCTTCCGCTGTGATACCCGTCCTGACTTTAACAAAAAAGCAGTTGCTGCAGTGGACTTCAATGGTGCTAAATTTACCGGAAAGAAAGGCCCCCTTCCCCTCGATGATTTCATCGAGGAGTTGGACGATCTAGCCATTTTCCATTCAAACTCCAACAACTTCACCGGCGGAGTACCACTTGGGGTATCCAAAATCAAGTATTTGTACGAGCTTGACCTTAGCAACAACAAATTGTCTATGGATTTCCCCACGGAGGTTCTTGCTGCCAAGAATTTAACCTTCTTGGACTTAAGGTTCAACAACCTCAAAGGGGTCGTTCCATCACAAGTGTTCAAACTAGATCTTGATGTGCTCTTCATCAACAACAACAACTTCGAACAGCAGCTTCCTGATAATCTTGGTGACTCGCCTGTGCTGTATCTCACATTTGCCTACAACAAGTTCACTGGTCGGATCCCACCGAGCATTGGCCGAGCTCCGAACCTGTTGGAAGTTCTTTTCCTCAATAACCAACTTTCAGGGTGTTTGCCATATGAGATTGGGAATCTGAGTCAAGCCACTGTGTTTGATGTTGGCACCAACAAGTTAACAGGGCCGATACCATACTCTTTTGGGTGCTTGAAAAAGATCGAGCTGCTCAATTTGGCCAACAATCAGTTCTACGGGGAAGTGCCGGAAATAGTCTGCAAGCTTTCGAGGCTCGAAAACTTCTCTTTGTCTAACAACTATTTCACTCAGGTTGGCCCTGCTTGCAGGGATTTGATAATGAAAAAGAAGCTCGACGTCAGGAACAACTGCATTATCGACCTGCCGTCTCAAAGATCAAAAGCTGAATGTGCCGCATTTTTCTCGAAAAAGCTGTTTTGCTCGAGGAAAGAAACATTCAAGTGGATTCCTTGCATGAAACATGGTTATTATTCAAATAATTCAACTGAGAAATCTGATCAAGAATCAACTGCTTCTGCCCCATCTCCCAAAACTTACAGCGCTCTTAATCCTCATCGGTTGTGATTTGCATGCTGTAAAATGGAGCTCATCAAAGAAAAATCGTGGCGGGTTCTTTGCTATTTAATTATGTAGATTTATTTAAGCTGATATATACATATATATATATATATTATACTATCTGATATTTCCAGCAGAATTTCAATATTGCAATGTATTGAATTTAATAGTGAATAAATCAACTGCCGTTTGGCTTCTAAATTAAAATTCTTCTTTCCTACCACCCCTACTAAATTAGCTAACATTATCTATGTAAATCGGCTCCAAGAAAAGAAGTTCTGAAAAGGTTATTGCCGGTGCAAATCTTAGTTCATAACTGCAGAAGAACCTTCTTGACAGCTCTTGTTGCTCTCTCTGCATTTCCTAATAAAGCAAAACAAGAGTTTTCTCCAACATTTAGGATTTACAGATTCGAGTATATTCAAAATTTTTATTTTTTTATATATTTAAAAAATTATAACTTTATATTAATTTTAAAATATGTGTTAAATATTTATACTTGATAGATTTAGACCATCAGTAACATATGGTTCTATCATATGTTTCATTCAATCCTCTTCTCTTTTTTTTTCTTTTTTCCAGCTATCACTTTTTGGATTTAATGATTGAGTTACACAAAAACAGCGTAATCCTCTTTTGTATTTTAAGTTCAGAACTCCAACTTCGTATTGAAAATATTAAAGAAAAGTTCTGACAAATCACAAGAATTTTGAGGACTTTCTTATTTTCTTCCATTAATTCTCTCAGCATGGGCAATGGTGTTTACAAAGAGTAGGGGTCCCATTAGTAAATACCGCAGCGTAAGTTGTGGCTCTTGAATAATCGAATTAGTTTTTTGATAGAATTCCGAGTTGATTACCTTCGACAAGGACATAAATACATGAGCTGGAGAAAGGCCCACCAAGGCCACTAACTATTTTGGATGGAAACAAAACTCGCGTACAATGTCGGATAATATTAATTATGATTATATAAATATTATATAAATAAAAAATTTAAAATATAATAAAATAAAAATAAATATTTTAAAATTTATATATTATTAATATATAATATTTATATAAATATAAAAAATTTTAACTATAATTATAATAAAATAAAATATATAAATATAATACGAATATATTTAAAAATTAATCGGCTACCATGCATTAAGAGATATGATCACGTCGAGACGTTACAGTGGGTTAAAAATTTGAAAAGCTTGTGTACGTTCGAAAATTCCAAAAAAAATAAAAGCACGCTGAATTATTGATTTGGGGTATGGGGGAGGGAGCTTTGTTCTGCATGTGAAGTCGAATTGGCATGGCGTTGTTGGGACATTGTCTATTTTGTCCCATTTTTATGCAACTTCGAAAATGGCCGATCGAAATTCAAAGCGCTTTTCTTTTTATTCCAAAAAAAGAGTTCTTTTTTTTTTTTAATATGTTTGTCTCCAGTTGGTGATATTGTTCTTTTATCAAAAGCATGTGCTGAATCCAACACTTTTTAAGCAGTAATTAAATCAATGACGTGAGCCTTCGTTTCTATTTGATCGCACAACCAAGTGGACATGTCCATGGATGATCTATTCGCTAGAATCAGTCCGATTTATTAAGTTAGGTTTTGAATATGAATTTACTTAATTTAAATTAATTTAATTAAAATAATTATTTAACAATAAAATAATATTTTATAATTTATTTTTTTTAATTATAACAATATTTAAAATTAAAATTTTTATTATTTATAAATAATAAATTAAAATTTTTATATTAAATTAAACTTAATTCAAATTTAAATAAAAAATATAAAAAAATTTTAAATTACAATCCACTCAAAGAATCTTTTTACAAAAAAGGAGGGACTAAAGCTTTCAAAGGGTTCAAGCCTTCAAAGGAAGCTTTTGTTAGATTTATACAATGATTGGGTTAGTCCTTCATGCTTGAAATTCATTTAAAATTACGAAAAGTTCAAGTTGGTGTGGCCGATAACTCCAAGGTCTTGCGGGAGCGTGCTGCGGATGCTCCACGAAAGCAAATCAACATCATCTCTGCAACAAACAAAAGGGTCAGTTCACTTGTATCTTCGATTTTTTGGATAAGTAAATTTTTTTTTATTTATCCAAGAAGTAAAATTTTGCTATGAAGTAAACTGTTCTTTGTTATAATACTACAATTAGAAACTAATTACATTGTGATTTTTATGCATCCATAAGTTGTTTATTATCTTCACTTATCCCTGATGCAAGACCTGACATCCTATTCCTTATTGCACTTTGAACCAAACTAAAGATTTTCTGTATCTGTTTAGCTGCACTACCATGAACTTTTCTATTTCTTTCTTGCCAAAGAAAGTCGAGATATACATTGCGTGCAAGTCTAAGGATAGTTTGCAGCAGAGTTTTCTCCTTGTTCGTAGCTGCTTGGGATAGCATCTTTTGTTAAGAACCAGGCTGACATCTTAATCCACTTGCCTGAATAATTTTACTCTCAACTGTTTAAAGAAATGACGTAAAGAAAAGGATGATCCCTAATCTTCGTCATTTTTCCACACAATAAACATTTAAGGGAACTTGACAACCCCATGCATGCATCCTACTTTGAGTTGAGAGATGATCAAGAATTGCCAGCCAAGCAATAAAAGAGTGTCTGAGAATGTTGAGGCTACACCATACAAGTCTATGCCACGCAACTTTTTCCTGTTTGTGCCAAAGCTTTTCTCAAACTGCATCAACTTTAAAACCAGATCCAAGCTAACTCTAGACTATTCTATCTTTTTGCAAAACTATTATGAGTGGGATAACGTAATGCAATTTGAGGAGTTTTTTTCCAGCTCCAGCTGAACCTCTGGAGGGGGACTAGGTGCATAACATCCCTCCCCTTCAGATCAGTTGTACCTTCGACAAACCAAATCTCACAACATTTGCATCCAGCAAGAGATATCTCAATCAAGTTTAGCCAATATTAATAGTTTAAATTTTAAATTTTAGCGAATTTACAAAGTTCAAGTCTCCTAGGCAACTTATACTTGTATATTAATTGTGTTCACTGATGAATGATAAGTGTGCCTTTTACTGCAGTAGTTGCAGCCATTACAAAACCCTGGACAAAATTATTTTTACAATGCTCAGAGTTGACCTGTCTAACTAAACTAATTGATCTATTTTTACTGGGAAGAATCAATATATTTAAAAACTAATTGATTTTTTCAAAGGGTTGATCCTTCTCTACAGAAAACCAAAAAAAAAAAAAAGAGCTTTTATTGTTTCATACTATTCTTTCCACGAAAGATTATTAGATCAGCCACTGCCATGAGCCAAGTTGGAGAATGCAACTTCCGCAAACGAATCGAGAAACTAGCAGAGGTTAACAGAAATGTCGTTATCGGACGAACATTGTTCAGCAGCCCGTACGATGACATGGGTCGTGAAGCTTGACTTTCCTCGATTATGGTCTACGGTCTGCCCCTCTTTTCTTTTATATCTGCCCCAGCGTTTTAGGCAGTGTCTCAAGGATCTTGTGAATTGAAAAAAGAAAAAAAAATGCTTAAGCTTTGTTTCTCGATTTCATTCTTACTGTTCACGATCATTTTTCACTCATGTTTGCTTCACGAGGTGGCTAGTGATGATCACCCACCGCTGCTGCCTCCAGCACCTCCGCCAGCACCTTCATGTGGGTTCGGAACTGCAAGTGGGGTTGCTTGGAAAACGAGCGACTCGCAAAAGCTTACGAAGTAATCCAGGAGTTCAAGACGATCCCAATAGCATATTATACACAAAACCATGGAAAGGCAACGACGTTTGCGAATATACCGGATTCAGATGTGAAATCCGTCCTGATGTGCGGGAAAAAACAGTTGCTGCAGTTGACTTCAATGGTGCTAAATTTTCCGGTCGTAAT
The DNA here is from genome assembly GCA_038382025.1 of Adansonia gregorii. Taxonomy (NCBI): domain Eukaryota; kingdom Viridiplantae; phylum Streptophyta; class Magnoliopsida; order Malvales; family Malvaceae; genus Adansonia; species Adansonia gregorii. The sequence goes on along the minus strand of JBBYHO010311939.1, from coordinate 24,172 downwards.
GGCTCCCTTCCCCTCGATGGTTTCATGGAGTCGATTTAGCCATTTTCCATGCCAACTCCAACAACTTCACTGGTAAACTACCATCTTGAATATCCAAAATTAACTATTTGTATGAGCTTGATCTTAGCTGCAACAAGCTTACAGGACCGATACCACACCCTTTTGGATCTTTGAAAAAGACTGCACTCCTCAATTTGGCCAACAACGAATTCTACGGGGAACCTCCGGAATATAGTCTGCCAGCTTTCGGAGCTCGAAAACTTGTCTTTGTCGAACAACTACTTCACTCAGGTTGGCCCTGCTTGCAGGGATTTGATATCGAAAAAGAAGCTCGATGTCAGGAACAACTGCGTTCAGGACACGCCATCTCAAAGATCAAAAACTGAATGTGCCGCATTTTTCTAAAAAAATCAGTAATGGCTCAAGGTTCCTTGCATGAACAAATGGCTATCATTCGAATTCACTGGAACTCATCAAGAAAAAATCATAGTAGGTCTTTACTATTTAATTATGTATATTTCTTTAAGCTGATATCTATGCATCTGTACATATATATATATATATATATATATGTATATGATATTTCCTGCAGAATCGCTATATATAGAATTTTACAGTGAATAAATCAACTTCCTTTGGCCTTCTAAATAAGCAGACCTTTTTCCTACCTTGCATGAATTGCATAGTGCGACAATATTTTTCTTTCCAGCTTTCACTTTCTGGATTAATGATCGAGTTAAACAAAGGCAAAGTAGTCCTCTTTTTGTGTTTCATGTTTTTAACTTAAACTTGGCAATGAGAAAAAACAATAAAATAAAGAAACGAAAAGTGGTATCACGTCACAGTAATTTTGAGAAGAAATATCTTCTTTTCTTTCAATTATAGAAGTCTCTGAATTGACTCTGCAGTATCGTCACTGGAGTTTACCAAGACTTTTCGATTAGATGATTCTTAATCAAATACTAATAAAGAGTAGATTTTAATACTTATTTAATTAAGATTATATTTGGATAATAAGATAAGAAATAGAATTTATTTTTATTAATTAGGATTATCTTTGTTTAGTTAAAATTTAGATATGATAATTATATATAAGGTACCAAAATCTTTTCTCTGTATTAGTTTTTTTTTTAAATAAAAAATCTCTCTTTTTACCCGTAAATATAGATCATATTGATTGAATTACGTAAATTTTATATTTTTATATTTTTTACTTTAATATTTTTATTTTAATACGGTTATTTACACATCACTATAAATAAAAGGCTCCGGTTATCAAACGCTGACGGTTATAAGTTGTAGCTGCAATTCGGAATAGATTGGTGCAGATAAGAACACGAATATGAGCTGGAGAAAGGCCCACCATGGCCACAACTGGTCCCTGTTAGGAGTCAAGACAAGAAATATAATCACCGACAAAAATGTTTTTTTATTTTAAGGAGGTCTTAATTTAAGATAAAGAAAGGATTGCACATGCTTGATTTCGTATCGTAAATTGATAAAGGACTATCCAACGTGCTAAATCAATGGAGGTTCGCCTTCATTGTATGTACGCCGCTCAGCGATCCGCAGGCATCTGTAGAATGTTGTACTCGAGGGTCATTTGGGCTGTGTCCGTTAGACCATGGACAATAATCCTAGTCGGAGTCAAATTCCTTACCTTTCAATCCAAAGCTGAACATATCGCACAGTTATTTTATTTATTAAGGACCCATTTTCGAAAAATGCCCCCTATCGAGGACTATCAAAGGTGCCAAGTTACTGCAAAGACAATGAATATTTTAAACTATGATTTGCTTTGTGTTCTTTCGATTTAATGGCGTCTCGCAAGCTGAAATCTTCAAGCAAATGATATGAAGTGATTTGAACCTATCCTTTTCGCCATTTTCTTCAAGTGGCTCTGGCTCCAATGCCAGCAGTCAATCTTCAAAACTTCGAGTCACTGGTTTTTTATTGTAAAACTCATTGCTCCGCTAATACTGGTCAGATGGCCATTGGCAAGCCAGCTGAAACAGCTTCTGAGGTCGAATTCCAACTGCAATGTTCCAACGATAGTGGTACCACAAAATAGTTTTATTATTGCGGAAGTTTAAATTTGTCTAAAAAACGGATTACCTATTTAGTTCAATTAGTTTAATTCGTATTGGATTAAATTTGAATAGAACTTTTTGAATTTGAATGATTCAAATTAAAATTATTAAAATATAATTATATAAATATATAAATATTAATATAAAAATAATTTTTTAATATTTTTAAATAATAAAATAAATTTTAAATTAAATTTAAAAAAAAATTTAAGTTAAGACTGACTCAACCCATAAACCGACCTAGGTGGATGGGGAGATGTAACGTAAGGCTTAAGGGTAGTCGAAGCTTTGAGTATACACCAGCTCAGTGTTGAGGTAGATAACTAGATATGATGTTATTATTCATTTCCTGCTCTTATTTTAAAAAAAAAAAAACCTGCCCGAATTAAAAATCAATAACTGTTTTTCAATTTCCCTTTTTAATTATTTTGAATATACACCGGCGGACTATGACATCCGGAAGGAGTCTACCTTCACCTCGTGCTTCGTGTTCGAGGTGGCATGCTAATATTTGTCAGGACTCTCACCAGAAAAACAATTACCTTGGAGGTTGAGAGTTCGGATATTATTCAAAAAAGGTATCCTGCCAGACCATTAAAGATTGATTTTTGCAGGAAAACAGCTTGAAGATGGAAGGACTCTTGCTGATTATAATATCCAGAAGGAGTCAACTCTACATTTGGTTCTCAGCCTTCGTGGTGGTGTGCAGATATTCGTGAAGACCTTAACCGGAAAAACGATCACTTTGGAGGTTGAAAGTTCGGACGCCATCGACAACGTGAAAGCAAAGATCCAAGACAAGGAACCTATCCCCCCAGACCAGCAAAGACTCATTTTTGCAGGCAAGCAGCTCGAAGATGGGAAGACGTTCGCCCACTGTTGCGGCTTCGTGGGGGGATGCAGATCTTCGTGAAGACCTTAACCTGAAAGACGATCACTTCGGAGCTCGAAAGTTCAGACGCCATCGAAAGCCAAGATTCAGGACAAGAAAGGGATCCCACCAGACCAGCAAAGGTTGATTTTCGCCGAAAAGCATATGGAGGATGGGAGAACCCTTGCAGACTATAATATCCAGAAAGAGTCTACCCTGCATCTTGTCCTTCGCCTTCGTGGTGGTTTCTAAGTTTTAAAAGCTTTGAATATTTGAACTCATTTAGATTACCTAAGATTGAATGATTATGTGATATAACTATATATATATATATATATAATTATATATACACATAAAATAAATAAAAATAAAATATATATACTAACAAGATTGAGTGATAATGTGATATAAATATATATATATATATATCTATTTTTTAAATTCTCAACATGCTTGTTATTTCTTATTTGTTAATAGCATATAATTTTTACCTTTTTTTTTTTTTTTACATTTTTCATGCTAATTTACAAATACAAAGCATTTGATTTTCGTGTTATTTAAGTTTAAAATATTTAGGGAATATATTTATGTTTTTTTGGGTTTTTAAATTGTACTTTAAGATTGTTAGATTTGATCATATTTTAACGTTTCACATATTATATAATATTTGGTCAATTTTATGTTAGATTTATTTAATTATATGTTAATTCGTTGCTTGATTATGTTTACTTAAGTCAATTATTATAGATATAATACTTAATCAATATAATTTTAACTTCTCTTCCTCCAATAACTCTCTAAACAAAATGTTTATTGACATATTCATTATTTCTTCTATTAATTAATTATTACTTTTAATACACTCTATTAAAATACGTGTTAATTTTTTTGGTATAAATAAATCATAAACTAAAAAAAATATTACGTATAGTAGAATTCAAACGTTAGATTTATTCAATACTACTACAACTAAGGTAAAGTCAAAAGTATTATTGAGGGATTAATATATAATATGTTGGTTCGAATTGGGTTCGGTTAGGCAACAAAAATTATTTTGCTATGCAAACCTTGCCCAGCTCATAAACAATTTTAGCATGAAACTATTAAATTTAAATGGTATATATATATATATATGATATTAAAATTATTAACAATATATAAAATTTTTAAAATTTTTTAATATTGTAATCCATGTTGCATACAAAAAAAATAAGAATCCATCTTAGTGTAAAAAAAAAAAACTTATTTTCAAATTAAAATTCATAAAATTATTTTATATTACCAAAGGAAATACTTATAAAAGACCACATATATTTGGAAAAAGTGGAATTAGTTAAATGCACAATTTGTTTTGGACATTGTAATGGTTTAACTTTTTTAATTTTTTTATTTATTTCCCCTAATGAACTGTAAAATGAAAAAAAATTAATACAATAATTAATATAAATTTATCTATTTAATTGATTGAAAAGAAAATAAAAAAATTAAGCTAATAATAATAAATAAAATTTAAGTTAAAAATGTTATCAAATTTACTATAATAAACAAATTCTTCCAAAAAGTGTTAAATTAAAAACTTTTGAAGGGAACAAACATAATTTTCCCTTATTTTTAAGTGATGACAAGAAACTATATGAAATTATTGCAAAGTCTTAAAAAAAATTTAGGAGGCCAAATTTAAACTTACCATATTATCAAGTAATGATTTATAAAGTATTGTAAAATTCTAAAAAAATATTGGGGCCAAATATAAATTTTACCATCTTTTTTAAGTGATGATATAAGAGTACTTTAGAGGTTTAGAAAAAATTTATAGGAGGCCAAACCCGTTACATTTGCTTCTTATTATGGTTATATGAATTAATCGAATTTTAAATTAAAATAAATATATTTTTTTACTAATAATAAATTATGTAAAATTTTTAATTTAAATAAAATTTAAAATTTTTTCTAATAATAAATTATATAAATGTTCTCAAAAGTATCCAAAATGTGTTGAATCTATAAGGAGCCAAAAGAGGCATCGAAGTAAGGAATATGTAATTTCGTTTTTTTTTTTAAGTATTAGCAAAAAACACAGTCTATCTGTCTTATGATTATCAATTTATCACTAAAAATATTTTTTAAAATAAATAATTATATTATTTTTGAAATATATCATTTTTCTTAAAAAGAAAAAAAAATTCTTGCTCTAATCCAATATTTTCTCCACGTTATAAGGACTCTTTGTTAATAAGAACTTAAGTAGTTCAAGTCAAGTCGAACTCTCTTCTTTTTCTTTTTTAGGTTAATACTTATAATTATATATATATATATATAAATAAGCTTAATTTCCCTACAAAATCAGATAACAGAAATTATTTGAGGGTAGTAATGTGATCTTTTCTTTTTGTTCTCCTTCTCTTGCTCTCTCTCTCTCT
>JBBYHO010311939.1:4765-17349 GCA_038382025.1 Adansonia gregorii | reverse complement strand
TATGTTATATTTAATACACTGATTTTAATGAATTAAAAAATTATTACTTTAATTATATATTTTATTTCTATAAATATTATCTAAACCATATTATTAAATATGGATTAACATTTTGTTAATCACTATTTAAAATAAAATTTAAAAAATTAATATTTATATTAATATTTCTCATTAAAAAATAATTCTTGATTACGTAACTACTAATTCAAGCTTAATCAACTCAAATAATTAAAATTTTTATCCAACTTCAACTTTATATTCACATGTTGGATCGGACAGACTACCCGACTCATGCACAAATTATGATATATCTATATATTATTGCATTAATTACAAGTTTATATTGTTCTGTAAATATTGTGTTAATATGATTAACATTTTTCCTTTTCAGTGGAAACCAAAAAGGCTTACAAAAGTCCAGAATTGGAAGAAACAGAGGGGTATTTTTTCACACCGAGGGATAAAAAATACCCGAAAGGGTCGAGGCCGAACCGTGCAACTCCGAAAGGGTACTGGAAGCCCACCGGAATCGATAAAGCCATCCCTCACGGTTCTCAGAATCCCGTCGGATTCAAAAAGACGCTTGATTTTTACCTCGGCAGGCACCCTGCAGGCACCAAAACTGACTGGAAAATGCATGAATATAGAGTTACGGCCGGCGACATCAAATCCCAAATCAAGGACAAGCCCCGGGATCAAATGACGGTAATCTAGGCCGATCCAACATGATAAAAACTCTTACCGAAGCCCGACCTAATAAGAACCGGATGAATTATTCCACTCTTGGACAAATCTAATTAAAAACTATGGTTTGAAAAATTCAAATTAAAAAGTTGGAACATATGACTTTTATGATTTAATCATATGTTTTAAATACGAAATTATTTTATTATTTTCAAATCTTTAAATTTTTATTATTGTATTTATTTATTTATTTACTTCAGATTTGAATTTATTTCAATATATTTTCAGAAGCAAAAAGAAAAAGACCTTTATTTTTTGCATAGTTTTAGAACACAAATTATCATTATTATTATTATTATTTCTTAGATTCAAGCTTGTTCTGAACTAATAATGCAATTTTGTATCGTAGTTGGATGATTGGGTTTTGTGCAAGATATATAAGAAGGAAAGGAAAGGCGGGGAGGATGAACCCAACGATGGCGGAAATCGGACTCCGACAGTTAGAGGAATGCAGAATAATGGAGCAGCTGGAAACAGTAATCAGTTCAAAGATCAGAATCCGAGTGCTTGCCAGCCAAATGTTGATGTCTCACAGTGTAATAATGGAGCATTCTTAATGGCAGGAAACAATGATATTGACGTGTCTGAATACCCGAATTCGAATGATTCTTCTCGGCAAGCTGTTAATGGAGCTTCTTTAATGGCTGGAAACAATAATCAGTTCTTAGATCAGAATCCGAATGCTTGCCAGCCAACTGTTGATGACAATGGAGCATCTCTAATGGCTGGAAACAATAAGATTGTTGCGTCTGAATATCAGAATTCAAATGCCTTTCAGCAAGCTGTTAATGAAGCATCTTTAATGGCTGAAAACAATACGAATGCCTCTTCGCAGCAAGCTGTCAATGGAGCATCCTTAATGCCTGGAAAAAACAATATTCTTGGGTCTGAATATCAGGGTGCGACTGCTTCTTCTCGGCCAGCTGTTAATGGAGCATCTCTAGTGACTGGAAAAAATAAAATCATTGGGTCTGAATATCAGGATTCGATTGCTTCTCCTCGGCATGCTGCTAATGCAGCATATTTAATGGCTGAAAACAACAAAATTGTTACGTCTGAATATCAGTATTCGAAAGCTTCTTCTTCTCAGCACGCTGTTACCGGAGCTTCTTTAATGGCTGGAAACTTTAATATTCTTGGGTCTAAATATCATTATTCGAATGCTTCGTCTTCTCCGCAAGCTGTGAATGGAGCATCTTTAATGGATGGAAACTGTAGTAATTTTGGGTCTAAATATCAGTATTCGAATATTCATTCTCGGCAAGCTGTTAATAGAGGATCTTCAGTGGCGGGAAAGAATAATATTGTGTCCGATTATCAGAATTGGTGTGCATCTGAGCAAGATGTTGGTGGAGCATCTTTAATGGCAGGAAAGTATAATACCGTTCGGTCCGAATATCAGTATTCGAATGCTTCTTCTCGGCAAGCTGTTAATGGAGCGCCTATAATCCGTTCGGCATATCAGTATTCATATCCGAATGCTTCTCCTAGGCAGGCTGTTAATGAAGCGCCTACAAGCAGGTCTGAATATCAGTATTCGAAAGCTTCTCAGCCAGCTGTTAATGAAGCTCGATGTAACGAAGCTTATTTAGTAGCTGGAAACAATAATACTGTGTTTCAAGATCAGAATTCGAATGCAACTCATCAGCAACAGAATCATAATGAAGCTTCTTCAATGGCTGCGTTTGAAAATCAGAATTATCCGAATGCAAGTCAGCCAACTGTTACTGCAACACAGTATAATAACGAAGCTGAAGCTTTAATGGCTGCAAACTCTCAAATTGGAGGTCAGAAATTTGATGCATCTCGGCCAACTCTTGATCACCAAGGATCAATGCTCCATGATGAAGCGCCTGATGGGAGTTACGAATCGTATTTTATATACCGTCAGCCTTTCTTGCGAGATCAAATTGAAGATCTAAGTCCTATACTTGATGATATTGACCCTTTCTGTTTCGACTGATCGAAATAGAATATTGGGTGATGTTTGTGCAGTTTTATCATTTTACTAAATCTTTTTCTTCCTGAAACTTTAGCCACCTGCAGAGATGTTTACGGCTGAACAAGGGTTCGGAAAATTTAATTTTCTTTTAGTTAAGTTCATGTTATTATTTAAAATAATATTAAAAAATTTAAAATTATTTTTATATTAATATTTATAATTAAATTTAAATAAAATAATTTTTATTATTTAAATAATAATTTAAATCGAATAAAAATGATCTAAAATATTAAATGCTTATTCTCACAAAACATTATACAAATTAAATCGAATTCAAGTCTATAATAAAATTAGAATATTTCATAAAAAATTCTTATTGATTTGATATGTCATATCACCTAAGATACATTGTAACAAAATAGGCTTTAATAATCCCAATTATAATAATTAAAAATGTTGTTACGAAATTTTTTAATATTTTTAATATTTTTATAATTGCTACTTAATAAAATTCTTTAATATTTTTTATAACGATAATTTTTATTATATGAATCATTATTATTATTATTATATTTGTAGTTATAATAAAATTTTTATGAAAATTTATTTATTTGTAATTATTTTTAAATTATATAATGATAAAAAAATTATTTATAAATATTTAACTACAAAAATTGGTTACAAATTTTTATAAAATTTATAATGCTTTTTTTTACTCTTTTATGTTACAAATTTATTATAATCTAATATTTATTTTTGTACTTTTTAGATTTATTATAATATTATTAAATTTATATTTGTTTATACATATTAACCTTAAGAGGTAATATTGAAGCAAATTTTGAGTTATAATTATCGGAATTTACCAAATCCAACGGCGGGGATCTCGTCCTAGGACCCATTTTAGGGTTTACTTCAGAAAAAATAAACCTCTATAACTTATATCACTCTCGGTAGTGTTCGCGGTTGCTGCCGGTCCTCTTTCAGAACCTCTTTCTCTTTTAATTTTTCAACTTTATTTTCCTACGCGCCGCCGTCTCCACCTACTTAGCCGGAGGCATATATCCTTTTTTCTTTTCTTTCCTTTCCCTTCGCTCTCCTTCCTCTTAAAAAAAAAAAAAAGGTTACAAAATAAAAATAATTTTGCTTCTTTAGGAAGGTTTATTAAAGCACTTAGATTTTAGCACATATCATTTATCATCTCTCTAGGTTTTGTTGATTAATAGCGAGAGGAGAGGGAAGAAAGTTAGAAACCGAAAGAAATTAAAAAGGAAAAAAGATTTTTTGGGTGAATTTTAGCTGTTGTTTTAAAAAGATGGCGCAGGTTCAAGTTCAGGGTCAAAATGGGAGTATCAACAATGGAGCTGGAGCTGGCAATAACCAGTTTGGGACGACGTCGCTTTATGTTGGGGATTTGGATTTGAGTGTGACGGAAACTCAGCTTTATGAGTACTTTGCCCAGATTGGTCCAGTCGTTACGGTTCGGGTTTGCAAGGATATGTCGACCCGAAGGTCCCTTGGTTATGGTTACGTCAACTATAGCAACCCTCAAGATGGTGAGTTTTCAGTTTTCTCAATTTTAGACCTTTAGTTTGATTTTTTTTTCCTTGTGCCAATGATTTTGCTTAGAGTTTAGTAAAGATTTGATGGCTTTCCTTTCTTTGATAATGAAATGTTGCTTTGATTAGTTTTTTTGAATCTGTTATAAATATAATTGATCAATGATTAAAGTTTTAGCCTTACTTTTGCATTTAGTATGGATGAATTGTAGAAGGAAAGAAAAGGTGATTACTTTGGTTCAATATGAAATGGATGATGCAGAAATAGAATATTTATGGTGTTAAGGTCATATCTTATCCTTTGAAGTTATGTCATTTTCCTTGAAAATACATATTAGGACATTGGTATGGGGTATGATCCTCCAAATATATGAAAAAGCTTAGAAAAAGTTGAGCATACCTGTACGGGACACATATTTCCGTCCGACACTTAACCCCTGAGTCTAAGCAACATAGCATTGAATGATTTTGATGCCTAGTTTCCAGGAAATTTTTTCAAGTGCATGTTTTATATTGTCAAGCTGATCTAGGTAGGAAAAGAAGTAGGTTTTTAATGCCTTCTTTAAAGTTTGTTCTTAACATGCATTTTCGCCAATGATTTTCATCTTTAGATGAAACTTCTTAGGCTTTTATTAAAGATCTATAGCAAACACCAATTGTCAAAGTTTGGCTTGAATTTCTTTTATCAAGCAGCCTAGAACTTTGCCTTATGGATCCTTGTTTGAGACCAAGTGAGCCGTATTCATCAACGAAGTGAACTATATACTTAATGTTGAGGGTGTAATAAGTGAGTATCTATTTGAGAAATTGTCATTCCTGTTTATTTCTATATCTTCCTGTAACGATCCATAGAATCCATAAAGTAATATATCATTTGCCATTTTTTATTATCCGGTAATAGGTGAACGGAGAATGATAAGCAATATAAAAGAATAAAAGTAGGAAATTTTACTTTAGAAGTGTTGTGAAACAGACAGAAAAGGAGAAAATTTATAAAGATAAAAAAGGGGGGAATGTGTCATCATAGCATAATGGAAATAGAATTATGAATAATATATCCTTATTTCCAAATGCTCCTTTGTTATCTTCTCTGGCTTCCTTCCATGTAAATTATCAACCAAGTTGGTCTCTATCAGTAAGGTGGAGACCAACCGAAGTTAAGGCTTTCCTTAGAATTACATATCATTGGAAAAGAACTTTACTAATATTTTGCTTCTAGCATTGGTTTCTGAAAAAAAAAAAATGTTTGCTATTTTTTCTGCATGACCTCATATTTTGCTTACTGGCAGCTGCAAGGGCATTGGAGCTTCTGAATTTCACTCTTCTGAATGGAAAGCCTATTCGGATTATGTATTCCAATCGTGATCCTAGTCTTCGTAAAAGTGGAGCTGGGAATATATTTATCAAGGTAATAAAAAATTTGACAATCATGTGGTTTCATATTCAGCTTTGTTTTAAAAATCTGTGCTTCAAGGGTCTTATAGGGTTTATTTTATATTCTTTTTCCTGTACTTGTTGAATCTGGCAGAATTTAGATAAGGGAATCGATCACAAAGCTTTGCATGATACATTTTCTGCATTTGGAAACATTCTCTCTTGCAAGATAGCCACCGACCCCTCTGCCCAGTCAAAAGGTTATGGCTTTGTACAATTTGACAATGAGGAATCTGCCCAAAAAGCTATAGAGAAGTTGAATGGTATGCTGTTGAATGATAAGCAAGTCTATGTGGGCCCCTTTATTCGGAAACAGGAAAGAGACACTTCTATTAGCAAGACAAAATTCAACAATGTCTATGTAAAGAATCTCTCGGAATTGACAACTAACGAAGATTTGAAGCAAATTTTTGGCGAATTTGGTGCAATCACTAGTGCCGTGGTGATGAGGGACCCTGATGGGAAATCAAAGGGCTTTGGATTTGTCAACTTTGAGAATGCTGATGACGCTGCTAGAGCTGTTGAGTCCCTCAATGGAAAGAAATTTGACGATAAGGAGTGGTATGTAGGGAAAGCTCAAAAAAAATCTGATAGGGAGGTTGAACTGAAACTTCAATTTGAGCAGACAATGAAAGAGGCAGCGGATAAATCTCAAGGAGCAAACTTGTATATTAAGAATTTGGATGATAGCATAAATGACGAAAAACTTAAAGAGTTATTCTCTCAATATGGTACCATAACATCATGCAAGGTTGGTTGCATGTTTTCTAGAATATTTAAGTTTGATCAATTCTGAAAATCAGTTGGCTGAAGCCTATTATTAAATGTAACAGGTTATGCGAGACCCTAATGGAATAAGTAAAGGATCAGGGTTTGTTGCATTTTCAACTCCAGAAGAAGCATCTAGAGCTGTAAGTATTTAATGCTGTCTCTGCTCTCATGATCTTATCATAAGCTAATAGTTTCTTTTTTTATGACAGCTTGTGGAGATGAATGGCAAAATGGTTGTCAGCAAACCTCTCTATGTCGCGCTAGCTCAAAGGAAAGAAGATAGGAGAGCCAGGTTGCAGGTATGGTTGTGTTGATATTTTCTTTGAGCCTTGACCAAACTGCAATGGGGCAAAAGGGTGGTTTTTGTTCTTTATTATGCTAATGCATAAGCTGCCTTTTACAGGCTCAATTTTCTCAAATGCGAACGCTTGCAATGGCACCTTCAGTTGCGCCACGTATGCCGATGTACCCACCTGGTGGTCCAGGTCTTGGGCAGCAAATTTTCTATGGTCAAGCACCTCCGACTGTTTTTCCTCCACAGGTAACTATTTATTTTTGCATTTTAATTCTTTGCATTGTTGGTCATATTTAACTTCTCGAATTACTCAATGTGATATCACTTTGTAAATCTGCTTCCGAAATTTATGATTTTGTTTGTGGTTTTTTTTTTCCTTATTTCAGGCTGGATTTGGATATCAGCAGCAGCTTGTCCCTGGTATGAGGCCTGGTGGGGCTCCCATGCCAAATTTCTTTGTACCAATGGTTCAGCAAGGCCAGCAGGGTCAGCGTCCTGGTGGCAGAAGGGCTGGGGCTGTTCAGCAAAGTCAGCAACCGGTTCCATTAATGCAGCAGCAAGTTTGTCTTATAACTACTTGGTTTTTGTAATATCTTTGATGCATATGTTCATATCTGTAAATAGATCATCTGATGGTTCACTTTAATGTCAGATGCTACCCCGTGGACGGGCCTATCGCTATCCATCGGGGCGTGGTCTACCTGATGTTTTTATGCCTACTGTTGCTGGCAGCATGCTTTCTTTTCCATACGATATAGGCAGCATGCCAATGCGTGATGCAACACTTTCTCAGCCGATTCCAATAGGAGCCTTGGCCTCAGCTCTTGCAAATGCTACGCCAGATCAGCAAAGAACGGTATGCATTGCTTTGTTTTATTTACCCATTACTTGCTATGTTTTGTATGTTGGTGTTAGTTGTACTTGTAGCATAATACGAAGCCTTTTAGTCAATGTCAAAAGGAGGGTTAATCACAAAAGTTATGTTGAAGATTATACCCTAATGAATTACGTCATATTTAAAAGTATAGATTACTCATATTGAAATGTGATCTTTATTAGTAACATTTATTTCCTTCTTATACACATATTCAGCAGGATGGGGTAAACAAAACTCTGCCTTGGTGTTTTTATAATTAATTTTTAAAAGGTTCAATGCAAGTTCCCAAAAATGCATACTTACATTACTCTGGTTAACTGAAAATTTTTGCATTGGGTGAATGTGTAGATGCTGGGGGAGAATCTCTATCCACTTGTCGAACAGCTGGAGCCTGAAGCTGCAGCTAAAGTAACAGGGATGCTTCTGGAGATGGATCAGACTGAGGTTTTGCACTTGCTCGAGTCACCAGAAGCATTAAAAGCCAAGGTTGCAGAAGCAATGGATGTTCTAAGGAGTGTTGCTCAGCAGCAGCAGACTGGTGGTGCTGTTGATCAGCTGGCCTCGTTGTCATAAAATGATAACCTTTTCCCTGGAATTTGAATGCTAGAGTTTTGTCGTCTCCTTAAAACACAATGGTAGTATGGCTTTTATTGAGTTAAAATGAGTTTCGTCGTTAGTAGTCTAGGAGCCGGTTTTGATTCTATACTTTTTTCGAGTGTTTTGGAACCATACCGTCACTTTCATGCTTGCTAATTTATCGCTTTGTGAATTGAGTGTGGCAATTTCACTGCCTTCATCTTTTTTGGATTGAATTGATTTTGTGCCTTCTGGGTGAAAAATTTTGCAGATTCATTAGCTGAGTGAAATTGAGATCTCTTTTGTTTTCGTTGCTTTAAGCATTCTACCCCCTAGTAATTAACATGATGAGTTTTAATAGAATGAAAGAGCTGTGATTCGAAAGGCTGTATCTAACTGTTATAATTAAATTTAACAGTGCGTGTATTAATATTGTGTTCATATATTTATTGAAATGCTGTATTTTATTATTAGTCTCGGTCATGCCAGATTATTCTGGTGCCTTGCAGATAAGTTATCGGTCATACCTCATGGAATTGTGCAGATTAGTGAACTAAACATGAAATTTCTCAGCACAAAAGGCACAATAAGCTGAAGCCAAGGCATCTGAGCCATGCGAATCAGTCGACAGCTGAGTTCACCCCTGATGGGTAGCCAAGCATATGATAAGGCGGACCGCAGCTTCATTGGCTATGGGAAACACAGAATCGTGGGTTGGTGTGGATCGTGACAGTTAAAGCCGGTTTTGGGTATTAACGATATGCCGTTAAAGACGATAAGCCTTTGTTGTAGGTTGGTATGGATCATGACATATAATATGAAAGTTGGTTTTAGAGTATTAACAATATGCGGAGAATGTCATGGACTTAAAAAGCAGTTATGGCCTTCAGGGACAAATCGTTAATACCCTTAGGTCTAATATTAAACGCTACGATTCAGACTTTACAAGATATTGTTTGTTTTGACTTATTAAACTAGTTTGTCCACAAAAAACGCTTCAATTCAATCAAATATTTTTAATATTGTAAAGATATTATTATTGGATATGATTGAAGTGTATTTGGATTTTAAGCCTGGGCCAAATATATTTAGTGTCCAATCTCTTACATTGGACAAGGCCTTCAAATGCTACTAAATCTGCCTAATTATAGCCCAAGAAAAGAGTCTTGGACTACCAAAATGCAGAGTTTAGTCCTTTGAAAAACCCTAAGCCACCCCTTTTATATAAGTCTCTTATCGCGCAGTCTGTTTCCATGGATAGGGCTTTCACTTGAGCAAAGGAAAGAGCGAACGCCCTCATTTCTGCGAACCCTGAAGAGAAAACAAAATGGCGGAGAAAGCACCTGTGGAGTCCGTACAGTGCTTCGGCCGCAAGAAGACAGCGGTAGCTGTAACCTACTGCAAGAGAGGACGTGGTTTGATCAAGATCAACGGCTGTCCCATTGAACTTGTTGAGCCCGAGATCCTGCGTTTCAAGGCCGTCGAGCCGATCATCCTCCTCGGCCGCCAACGTTTCGCTGGTGTTGACATGAGGATCCGAGTCAAAGGCGGAGGCCACACTTCTCAGATCTACGCCATCCGTCAAAGCATAGCCAAAGCCCTCGTTGCCTTTTACCAGAAGTACGTCGACGAGCAAAGCAAGAAGGAGATCAAGGATATCTTGGTCAGGTACGATAGGACTCTGCTGGTGGCTGATCCAAGAAGATGCGAGCCCAAGAAGTTCGGCGGAAGAGGTGCCAGAGCTAGGTTCCAGAAGAGTTACCGTTGAAGAAAATTCCCAAGGTTTTTTTAGGAAAAAAAAACCTGGGTTTTTGTTGCATTCCAACAGATAATATGATTAAGTTAATTTCGATTTAAGTTTTGCCATTTTTGACTGAAATTAGCCATGACTGAGTTTCTTCAGAACTTCAAATGTTTGTGTTTGCTTTAATGTTTAATTCAGATTCATTGCGTAAATCCAAAGATAAATTCCTAAGATTATTTCGGTTTTCTTATTTGATATATTCTTGCCGCTTTTCGTGTCTCGTTTTGGCTGTTCAACCATTACTTAGGATTCTCTTGTAGTAGTTTTGTTTAGCTTTGCTTCGATAATGGCTTAACGTTAATTATTTTTAGATAGGTTTTGGACCATATCTAACCATTTGTTAATAACGGCTCTATTCGTATGAAAATGATTATATGTTGAACTATAATAATGATTCATAGTTACCACTTGATGATGAGTTCTTATATTCTACTTTTTATTTTTTTTGTTTATGTTTTGCCCGATATATTTTTAGATATAAATATAAATTTTTGATCTTTTGAAAAATTTTAAAAATATATAAAAAAATTTTATAAAAATTATGTGTAACCGTAACAGACACAACCACCGTCGTTCCGTTAATTAGGAGATCACTTTTCTTTCTTAAGGTTTACTTTATAGCCAAACTTGGGTGTTCTTTTGATCCTAATTGACCTCATTGAAAATATTTTTATACGGATCATTATATCAATATTTATGATGCATGTAAAGGGTTGGCACTATGATGTAATCGAGTTGATCTGAACTTAATTAATGGTTCAATTTAAACCTAAATTTATGATAATTAAATTAAATTTAAATTTTATAGTTTTAATTTGATTTAAAATAAAAATTAAATTACTTAAATTTGTTTGATTAAAGCCTTTTTATTTGGTGTACAGGATTGTTCAATTTTCATATTTAACTTAATCTTAAACTTTAATTATTTTTTAATCAAACTCCAAATGATATTTGCTAATTAAAAATAATTAAAATTGAGCTCGAGCTCCATTGTCATTCCAATTCAAACTATTGGTACCAGTTAATTGAAAAAAAATTAAAAATAGCCTTGTTTTACCTCCCTGCCCAGCCGCCGATCCAAAGATTGGCTGCCTAGTTCCATCTTTTTTGAGAAAGAAATCAGTCGGTTCATCGGCTTGGTATTATAAGTTCAAAAATGGAATTAATCGATTTTACTTGAATTACCTCCCAATTCAAGCTAATTAAATTGATATTATGAGTTTAAAAAATTAAATTAATCAATTTTATTTGAATAACCTACTAAATTCAACTAATTAAATTTTGATTAATAGAAAAAAATCAGATCATCTTAAGCCGATTGGTTTAATCGATTTTAAGTATTTAAAAAATAAATTATTTATATTATTATATAAAACATTGTATATTATATAACATAAAATATAAACGGTATATTATATAAATATATTTATTTGTATTCTTCATAAAGTATAATTAAAATTAAAATTAAAAGGGTAAGTTAATTCTTATAAATACAATATTCCACACTAAGTTTTCATTATGGGGAACAAGTTCCACGTGGCATATGTTGACTAGTTTAGCCTTGACTAATCTGTCAAAGTTGATTACTCATACTTAAAAATAATATCAGACATAAATAAATATCATATTTAAAATCAAATATCATATATAAATATATAAATATATATAAGATAAAAATATTTTTAATATTTTTTAAATTATTTTATATATTTAAAAGATTGTGCTTCGTGTTGAATATCAATGTAGAACTTAAAAATTTTAAGAAAGATAAAAAATCAAAATAATATAGAATTGGATAATTTGTTATATTGTGGTTTGTCTGGTGTCTCTGGATCATTGGCTGGAGTCTCCAAACAGTTGAAGATGCTAGTGACATGGGGATATGGTGATTTTCCTTGTATTAGGCCACATTTCTGTTCGTATTGCATATACTCTAGCTTTCGTACATAACAAAACAATTTTTCGAACCTTAAACAATCTTAAACGTAAAATTTTTATAACTTTTTATATTATTTTATGTTTATTTAATTAATCATCGTCCTTTACGTGGGTTTGTCCAATTCAGATAACAATTCAGCTGAACAACAGACTTTACAAGATGAGACCAAGAAGATTGATAAGAGTGGCGGTGGAGGAGGGCTTAAAAAGAATGGTAAAGGAAGTACTGAAGAGGTGGGACCAGCTCAAGGCGGAGGAGGAGGAGGTGGTGGCGGCGTCGGGGGTGTTGGTATAAGAGAATCAGGTGGTGCTCTTGCATTACTCACTAAGTCACAGCCTTGGAAATGGATAAACTTTGATGATCACTTCATTCTTTCTACTCAGATTACAACGAAAATTGGGGGGGGGGGGAAGAGCTGTAAAATGCAGGAGAAACTTATTATTAAATGTTCGAAGGCAATTCCGGTAATGGTCCCTTGGCAAGTTTTCCATTGCCTTCGAATAATGTGCCAAACTCTAGTCAACTTCATGAAAGCTTTTCCATGGTTATCATCACCCTCAACTTACTAAGAATTTAAACTGAGATAATAAATATATTTTCAGCAACGGATACGATAAATATTATAATAATCAATTATAATAAA
>JBBYHO010311392.1:16475-26641 GCA_038382025.1 Adansonia gregorii | reverse complement strand
GGCATGCAAATAAAGTGATCATGAAGCATTTTGTAAATATAGGGTTAAAAAAGAATGACTAATGCTTGCAAAGATTTCCTAAAAGCACCAACATAATTAGAAAAATGAAGTGTTTACAAGAGTAGTCATCTTGTTTCTCATTCTTTTGAATCTTGTAAATGTACATCAACTATGAACAAATAAATCAATGGCTTTGGTTGATGAAATGGCAATGTAGATTCATGACTCAAATCTCACAAATTCTTGGCTCTGCAATAATCTCCATGATTGATATTTAGCTCATTACTTGACATTCAGTTCATCTCATCAGATACTATTTTATTCATTCATTCTTTCATTTATTTATTCATTTGTTCATTAACTCAAGCATTAATTTTTTCATTAATTGATATACATACATAGATAGAATAAAGAGAAATGTTTATAAGATATATGTATTCATGCATATTGATTTAAGTTCATTTTTTTAAAGGTGAAGTATTGTAAGTTTAATGAAGTTACTTGAAACAAACAAGTCTGTTTATACCCAGTAAGTATAATTTATTACTTCTGCTAAGGATCCAGGGAGTACCAGTTGAAATACAATTATCTCAAAATACTTAATCTTTATCATAGTAACATTTCTGCTAGAGATCCAAGGAGTACAAGTTGAAATGCAATTATTTCAAAATACTCAGTCTTTATCATACCAACACTTCTGCCAAGGATCCGGGGAGTACAAGTTAAAATGCAATTATTTCAAAATACTCAATCTTTATTAGACTAATGTTTTTGTCAGGGATCTGGGGAAATGCAAGTTAAAATGCAATTATCTCAAAATACTCAATCCTTATCATACCAAAACTTCTGTCGGAGATCCAAGGAAATACAAATTGAAAGGCAATTACTTCATAGTACTTAATCTTTAGGAAACTAGTCCTATAATATGTATTCATGCTGACTAAGAGGGGAATAGGTGGCATATGTGAGATGATAGAGTCATCTTATTATTAAATGGCAACAAGTCATAGTCGATTGAAACTAGGACCATACAAATCCAAGAAAACAAGGAAATCCATTTAGATAATCTCTGCCATTCTAACAAAGCCCAAAAATCTCCCCACCCAAGGTGGCATAATCCAAGGGTTAAGGTACAACACATTTTGTTTAAAGATTCCATCAATCAATGCATGATGTTTAATGTGAAGATAATTGGGAATATCAGCATGACCAGTAGGAGATCATAAGCTACTAAAAATTTTAACTTAAACTTCTTGGATGATTCTTTGCTATGAATGAGCTTTTGGATTCATCTTCTCTGCTAAAGAATTTAGTAAGTAGTCATATAGTGGTTATTCTTACGATATGACTGAGATGATAGGAAATAAACACGCATCTTATGAAATTTTCAAGCTTGAGAACTTAGAGTTTGATACATCTTTTGATATTCCACTAGCTGATTTACAACTTGGCCCTCAAGGATGTCAATTTAGTAAAATTTTGAAGTTAGAGGACGTTTATCAATGATGATTAGTCTAAAGGTTGTCAACTTTTTGGTAGTATGCCAATCAGGGGCAATTTCTATCTCGACTTCAAAATTTTGTACATTTCTTATAAAATGAATTTTGATTTATAATTAATATGCATACTTTACTAACCATGAATTTTATTCATAGTGATTTCCAATATTTAGGATAATGAGAACATTTTGGAAAATTTTTCTTTAATAGGTGATCATTATTAGTAAGCTCTCTCAGAAAGGTCCTTCACTTCTACATATATAATTTTCCTAAACATTCAGCTATAGACTTTTCATCACTATAGACTTTTTATACCCCAAATGTATTTTTCTATGGATTCCTTGAAGGTTGAACAAATAGGTTATGTCTTAAAAGATTCAAATATCGATAGTTTGACATGTGTTAAAATAATGATAGTAATTTCAAGATTTCCTTTATTTTGATAATCTTTTGCAATAATTTTCATGACACTCTTCCAAATCCTCAATTCAGGAAGAATGAGAGTGAACATAAGCCAAAATCTCCTTTTTCTTTCGAACAAAACCTTTTTAAACCAATTTTTGATACATAAGATATAAGATCCAAGAGCTTTTTCAAGCCAATTTGATTTTTTTCTTAGAGGCTCAATCAGTTATTGGTCGCTATGAAGCCACTCATATTGAAGGGCATATCTTAAGCCTTTATTGAGTTTATGCTATTGAAGTATTTAAAATGATTTTGAAAAAAATAAGCATTTTTCCCTAGAGAAATGCTTGACCAGTTCCAATGGCTATGTTTGAAATAAAAAAAAAACCTTCTTTCGCTATCTTATTTTAAATAAAGAAAATCATTCCTTTTGCAGTCTCCTTTAAGCTTGATTGTTTATTTTCTTTCTTTAAACTCTAATCAGAGAACACCCTGCACACTTAGGGCAAGTGAAGCAAAGCTTTAAGATTAGAAGGGGCAAATTCCATTATAAAATTAGGAGAAGAATAAATTAGACATCATGAAGTAAATTTTGAAGAAAGAATAAAGTTTAAATTTCAAGTTTAAATATTCCAAGTGAAGAATGAAGAAAATTTCAAGTTTTTTCAAAATAAAGAACGATGAAAGTTTTAAAAAAAAGAAATAAAAAAAACTGAAAAGAACAAAAGTTGTTGAAGAGAAAAGATTTGTTCATCTTGAAAGACATGCCAAAATCAACTCTTTTTGAAAAAAAAACTGACCCTTGATTCAATTACCTTTAAACAGATTTGTTCATCTTGGAAGACATGCCAAAATTAACTTTTTTTGAAAAAAACTGACACCTTGATTCAATTACCCTCAAACACTTTATTTGGGCCTATTTATCCTTTTTTTTTGTAAACCTAAACCATGGCCTACATTATCTACCTAACAAAGTCTATTTTGATCAGACATAGCTATTTAGTCTATCGGGCTGTTCTTAGGAAACTGTTTAAAATTTCATCTTCTTAATTGATTTTTGAGTCTTTAATAATATGGTGGGGTAGGCTTAATAGCCTAAGAATTACTCCTAAATCAACAAAGATAGTCACCAATCAAAGAGAACCCATTATCCTAATTCAAAAATGACCCTAAACCTTTGAAAATTTCATGACCTCAACAAAAGGTTGAGTCAAATACCCTAACATTGATTCCTTTCCAAATAACCTTTTAGAACTTTATACCTAACCTTGAGAATTGATGCTTACCAAAAGCCTTTTAGATTAATCCTTTGAGTCTTGGTGTTTACTAGCATTAATTTAACACTTGTCAGGCTATTGTATTTGAAAATTTAAAAAATGTTATAACTTGATTGTTTGTCTTTCAAGAAACTCATAGGAAATGAACTTCCATCTGAATTTGATCTTTATAAACCTTGACTTTGTCATATCAATTTCTTGAAGAAATATTTTAGTAGTCCCACTCTAATTGTCCCTCTAAATTTAATCATCATCTCATTCAAAGAATTTCTAAATGGTGATCATCGATCATAAGAAAATTTTAACATCATGATGAATATAGCACATCTATTACCCTTGATTTTGGAAAATCCATGGTTGAAATTGTTTTTGAATTTTCATAAATTTTGGTTGAGTAAACTTTTTCCCAAGTTAGAATGAGAAGGTGATCTCATTCCATAAATCCTAGAATTTTGATGAAATATGATACTTTTCATTATTTTAATAGAAACTTGCTAATATACCTTGAACATGATATTTATCCAATTGTATAAATTATATTTTTGAATTGAAAAACACTACTTTCATATTTAATGACTTTTTAGGAAAGGTTGAATGATGCTCTACAAAAATCTATCACTTTTTCCCGCAATCCTATGGTAAGGTGTATGAAAAAGGCTAAAAAAAACTTCGATAGTGATATTCAAAGCATTCATAAGTTTTTGCTTTTAGTGAAACCTTTCAAAATCTTTGCCCAATGTAGCTGGTCGAAATGGTAGTCAGTTGACAGTGGTGTCCTTTTAAAGTCTTCAATAGTGATATTTGAAGCATTCAACAGCTTTCATTTTTAATGAAACCTTTTAAAATCTATGCCTGACGTAGCTGGCCAAAATGATAGTCGATCGACAGTGGAGTCCTTTTAAAGTCTTTGACAGTGATATCTGAAGCATTCAAAAGTTTTCATTTTTAATGAAACCTTTCAAAATCTATGCCTAACCTAGTGGTCGGAATGGTAGTCAATCAACAGTGGCATCCTTTCAAAGTCTTCGATAGTGATATTCGAAGTACTCAGAAGTTGTCGTTCTTAATGAAACCTTCCAAAATCTTTGTGTGACGTAGCTGGCTAGAATGGTAGTCAGTCAATTGTGGCATCCTGTCCAAGTCTTTGATAGTGATATTCGAAGTACTCAAAATGAAACCTTCCAAAATCTATCCCAATGTAGCTGGCCGAAATTTTAGTTAGTCAATTGTGGCATCCTTTCAAAGTCTTTGATAGTGATATTTGAAGTATTCAGAAGTTTTCTTCTTAATGAAACCTCCCAAAATATATGCCCAACGTAGCTAGCCTAAATGGTAGCCAGTCAATAGTGGCGTTCTTTCAAAGTTTTTGATGGTGATATTTGAAGCGTCCATAGAAATTAGAACGAAATCTTTTGTGATCACCAAGATGCTTCTATGCCAAACATGTACAGGATGAAAGGTTTATTTGTCATTGGTGAGCTTTACTTGATTAGATGAAGCTTAACGTTCGACTTCATCGCGTTAAGCAAAATGATTGGTTTCATAGGTTTTTTAGTTGATATATATATATATATATGTGTGTGTGTGTGTGTGCAAGAAAACAAAGAAAACAAAACAAAACCTTTAGAAAAATTTTGTAAAGCCCAAACAAAATTGTGTCATCTGGTCTTTGCCCTGCTCCTGATCCTCATCAACGGTCAAAGAAGGATAGTTGTAGACATCTAATTTTGTCTGGGCCTTTTTCCCTATCAGTCCAAAGATATCTGAGATGCAAAATTAGGCACTTGTCTTAGTGGAGGCAAATTTTTCTTAACGGAATGTATATTTTCAAAACCTATTTAAATGTGCTTAAATGACCACAAGTGTACGTAATAAAATTTATGCCATTTTAAAGGTCATGAAGAGCAAATCTCGAATAAAAAATATGAACGTCAAGGTAAAATACTTAACTTTTAATTTTATATTTGTGAAATTTTGAAATGTGTTTCTGCGGATGTTACTATGATCAAACTTCTGATTTTTAGAAATGTTTTGAGAACTTTCCCTTAAAATTGGCAAGTTGATCATCGTATATTTTTACCGATACTTATGTGATATTTATGTCAATATAGACTTAAAAAAATCAATCAAAAATATTCAAGGAAAATTTTGTATTGGTATTTTATACCACAAGGTGTCCAGTTGTCCATTTTCGTAATTAATTTTGAATGTTTCACAGTACAGGCAGTATTATACTTGTAAAATTTTTCCTAATAAAATTATCTTTAATTTTAAATTTTTATCTTTACCATAATGTAAATCAATATTTTAGATAATATGTTTTATTCAATTCATTTTCTATAAGTTTTAAAGTATTCTTTGAAATTTTTCGATCCTAAAATATGAGCTTTCTTTTAATCTATAAAATTTTTGGTAAAACTTTCCCGAGTTTTGAATTTTAAAATTCTTTAAATATGTTCATTTAATCCCCATCAAATTAGTTTTTTAAAATTCATTTTATTTTATGAGTTTTGTATTTTTTTAATTTTCCTACAGAGTTTACTACTTCATAAATTTTTTTGGGATAAAATTTTCGAGTTTAAGATTTTTAAAATTCATTAAATATTTTCATTAAAATTCCATTAAATCAGTTTTTTTTAATTTAATTTATTTTTTTTTGAGTTTTGAATTTTTTTTTCCAAATAATAAATTTCTTCCATAAAGGTTTCCCATAAAATTTTACGAGTTTTGAATTTTAGTCATTTTTTTTGCACATAAGATTTCTTCAAAATTGTTTTTTGTATAATCCAATACTTGAAATCTTTATAATTTATTTCTTTTTTCTTTTTGCTAATTTTATTAATTTTATTTTAGGGAAAATCTTTTTAATGGACATAAAAACTTCAAATTTTGCAAATAAGCCTGATAAGCCCAATCATTTCTCAACAAGCCCAATGACTTTGCCAAGCCTATTTTCTTGATTTTTCACCAAGCCTATTTCATTTCCTAAAAGCCTACCAAGCTGATTTTAATCTCTAATTTTACCACAAAATCCACTAACATTATTCTTTTTAATTTTATATCAATTATTTTGATTCATTTTTTTTTTTTGGAATTTTGATTAGAATTTTTATATGATGAAATTCTTAATTGGATTTATTATAAGTAATTTTATTGAGTATATGAATTTTAATTTGTTATCATTTTTTTATAGAATTTCCAACTAGGCTTTTCATGCACCTTGATTGCACTTGTTTCTTTGCTTCCAGGATTATTTCTACTTGTAAATTTATAGTTTAAATTTGTTTTCACATAATTAATTTTATAATTTGATAATTTAGTTGCATGAAATTTAATTTGGTTAAAATTAAGTTATTTTCTAACTAATTTAGTTTCTTCCTTACTAATTCCATTAAATATTCCAAGTATGACATATCATCATCATGCTACGTAAGCTAGCATAATCATGACAATAGGATGGTGGCTTGTAAGAAAAGATGACAAGGGTATGGGCTTAGGACACACTAATAATTAGTTTTAGCCTAACAAGTTAGCCAATTACTAAACATCAAATAAATTATAAAAAAAAATTAGATGAAAAAAAGAGACTTGTTAGCCAATAACTTATTTTTGTAATTTTGTCATATAATGGTGCTAACTGTGTTAAATAAAATATGAATATGTGATTATTGAGTTAAAAAAGGTTGCTTGGTAGATTGTTTAGGTGTTGGCCCAAATTCATACTTGTATATATGTTTTTGTGGTCATTTTGTAAATATGAAAAGTTTAGGTGCTATTCTGAAAAATAAATAAAAAATAAAAATAAATAAAATCTTTTTTTGACCTATATGCTTGGCCAAAACGCATTTGCACTCTTAGGAGTGTATTTTATGCATTTATCAAGTTAAAATACATTTTGTTTTTTTGGGTCTTTTTGTACTTGTAAGAAGTTTAGAGACTTTTGTGTAAATATTGAAAATTTTATTCTAGGGGCAACAAAAAGTGATTGAATTTTGCTTGTTATTCTTTTATGTGACATTTGTGATTATTTTGATTCATTTGAAGCTTAATTTTACATTTTAATTATGTAGGGGCCAATTTGTAATTTTAGGAAAATTTAGGGACTAGTTTGCAAATAATATAAATTTTTGTTGTATGGTCAAAGGATTTGGCCAAAATCTTCACGGATAACTTGGAAACTGATTTTGGATATTTCACATCATGCTTTAGGTACTTTTCACACTTTATGGGGTATTTTTGTAATTTCTCAAAGTTTAGGAGCTAGTTTGCAAATGATGAAAAATTATCTTTTTTGGTCAAAAATGTTTGACCAAACCTCTTATGGATGTTCTTCATGATTTACCTACTGATTTTTACCTGATTAATTATATTTTGTGATGATTTAGGTTATTTTTCACTTAGGTACCTAAGTGTGAAATCGAGCAAGTTTATGGACCTTTAGGGAAATTTAGCATTTTTTAGGACAAAATGGTTACTTCTAACATGAAATCATCCACTTAGATTATTCTAAATATTTTTAGCATCCCATTGGTCCTCAGGTGAGGTGCTAAAAATATAAAAACCTTTCGTATTCTTTTGGCTCTCCATTAGGGTACGAAATACAATTTTTTGAAAATTTAGAGACTTAATGGTATTTTTGCATGGTAGGTTATTTTAAAATTTAAACTTCTCATTTAGGGTGTTTTTGGGTAAAAAATAAATATATCTTTTTTAGCATTTCAAACCAATTTAGGACTAATATTTAATTTTGAGAAATTTAGGGATCCATTAGCAATTTTTGTACTTTAAGCCATTTTTGTAATTTAAATTATTCATTTAGAGTAAAATCATTATTACTTGTCTTTTTAAGTCCTTTAGGGTTACAGGGATACTTTCATGTTGAAGGTATACCCTAGAGGCATTTTCGTAATTTTCCTTACTGAGATGCTTTTATGCCAAAGGTGAATGTTTAGGATGCATTTAGCCTTTTAAGGTTGTTTTGGTGTCTATTAGGGGTACTGGGATACTTTCATGTCAAAGGTATACCGAGGGGCCTTTTCGTAAGTTTCCTCACCGGGATGCTTTTATGCCAAAGGTGAATGTTTTGGATTCATTCAGCCTTCCAAGGTCATTTAGTGTCCATTAAGGGTACTGGGATACTTTCATGTCGAAGGTATACCCCATGGCCATTTGCATAATTTCTCCACCGCAAAGCTTTTAGACAAAAGGTGAATGCTTAGGATTCATTTAGCCTTTTAAGGCTATTTTGGTGTTCATTAGGGGTATTGAAATACTTTCATGTTAAAGGTATACCCTAAAAGCATTTTGGTCATTTCGCTAGAACCAAGTCCTATGTGATTGCAAGGATATTTTCGTGTCTAAGGGATACATTAGGAATAGTTTCATTATTTTACATTGTTATTGAGTTTTAGGAAGTTTTATAAATAGTTTTAATAAAATATAGGATTTTCCTTTTAGAAAATTACAGCAATATCTCTAACTTAAAATAATACATAGAATTTCTCCTAAAATATGAGAGAGGTTCTACAAATTATTTTAATATCGCGATGTCATTTTCAAAATGAAAATCGAGATTTCATAAATTTTAAAAAAAATAATAATAAAACCTTTCGCATTTCTTTGGCCCTCCACCGGGGAATGCAAAAGACATTTTTAATTTTAAAATCTTTTGTGTTCCTCTGGTTTTCTGTTAGGACACAAAGGAGAACGATTAAAAGCTTTTGTGTTCCACTGGTCTTCCGATGGAGTATGTAAGATATTTTTACTTCCAAAATTCTAAAAACCTAATCTTCCTAATACGAAATAATAAATTTGTTTTAAAAATTATTATTTTAGGAATCTGTAATTAAATGCCATATGTTGAAACTGAATAAAAATTAAAATTCAAGTTAATACGTAATTAATAAGTTATCAATTTTTGAGCATAACGAAAGGGTCGATCTTTACTTGTGATTGTAACCGACTCTCGGACCCTTTTATATGATCTTTTGCATGATCACGGGCCTTGGAGTTTGCATTCTAAGGTTTCATAACCCTTAAAATACAAACTTCGATAGGTGACCAATCTCACTTAGCCCAAATAGATTAGCAGCGACTCTAAATAAATAGTTATTTCATAATGACTATTGAATGTTAAGTCGAATGAGCAATTCATCTTGACCACCCAATCCCCAAAAATAAGAAAATATCAAAATGATATGGCCTATAGAAATAAGAGAATATAAAGTAGTGATAAATTTAGCAAATATAGGAGCAAAGGCCATTTAAGTTAGGCTTGGTCAGAATTCATATTCGGGCCACGTTGTGATAGACACATGCTTCATATTTTGCCCGTTCAATAGAAACATTCATCAAATTTTCATCATGGGCCCAGCTTGTTAGGAATTCAGTGATAGCACCTCCTTTAACTGCTTTTTAGCTCAAATAAACTATATCATATTTTGATAATAAGACTTGCCATCTTGCTTTCTTCTAGACAATGCTGGAGCTTTAAAAAGATATTTGATTGGATCAATTTTTGTGATCAACCAAGTAGTATGATATAGCATATATTGTCTGGGCCTTTTTGCAATCCAAACTAGGGCGTAACATATTTTCTATATTTGAGAATAATTTACCTCATAATCCAAAAATTTCTTACTGAGGTAATAAATTGCCCTTTTTTTCTTACCAATCTTATTCTGTTGCCCCACTACACATCCCATTGACTGCTCAAACATGGAAAGGTATAATATGAGGGGACGTCCTGGGACTAGTGCTGCAAGGACTACAAGATTTGCCAAATATTGTTTTCACTTTTTGAAATGCAATTTAGCATTCTTTATCCTATTCTTCCAAGTTATGTTTCCAGAGAAGTTTAAAGATTGGATCACATTTGTCATGAGCTAGGAAATGTAATTCAATCTCTCAAGCAAGCATCTTACTTCTTTTTGTGTCCGTGAAGGTGGCAGTTACTGAATGGCTCTGATTTTATCAGGATCAACCT
>JBBYHO010311392.1:0-14500 GCA_038382025.1 Adansonia gregorii | reverse complement strand
TCAAATGCTCTAAATGAGCATTCTTTTACATCAGCATTTGTTTCGATGGAAGAAGAATTAGTTGAAATCATGGCAATCAGATATCCTAACCAACTTATCATAACTATAAACTTGATTTTTTGATAAAGAGAAAATGGTACAACACCAGCAGGGTGTATCTGGGGTTATCCCAAGAGATAGTTGTATGTAAGGGCAATATCTAATGCATGAAATTCCACTTCAAAGGGACAAAGGTCAATAATTAAAGAAACCAAAATAATTCCTTTAGTCTCTCTTTTAATACCATTACAAGCTTTCACCACTATTTGACTATGCCTAAGCTAGCTGCAAGCTACTGGCAACTGGGACAAAGTAATCCATCGCATGACATTCAATGTTGAACCATTATCAATAAGCACTTTAAAAAGTATAGTTCCATTGCAATTAGTTCTTATATGAAGAACTTTGGTGAAAGTAGTCCCACATGGCGAGATCTCATTATTGCTGAAGTAAATAAAATTTTCAGCAATGATATTATTCACCAGACAATCCAACTTGTTGACTGGTTTTGTGGGACATAAACCTGATTAAGCGCTTTTAATGAAACATTTCTATGAGTCTTAGAACTGAGCGATAATGCAAACATAGAAATTTTTGTTGGTTGCTACTTTAACTGATCCATGATGCTATACTCACTGTGCTTTATGAATTTCACAAATTTAGCAGCATCTTTTTCTTCTATAGTTTCCTGAATTTCCATAAGATTATCTTCAATAGCTACTACCTTATCAGATGTTTACCCTTTGTTTTTAACCTAGTAGTAGCTTCACTAGTTTTTATGTTGTAAACACGTCCACTTTCTGTTACATGACAAACCAGGTAATATCAATTGCTACTAATTAACTTATTAGAGCTTCTGTCGTTGCTACTCTAGCATCATATGGTAGTTTATTACAATAAATGAGACGACCAACCCCATATGATGATTTTGAAAACCCTTTATCAATCACATTAATTGATTTTTTTTAGTGCAATGATTTCTGTACAAAATTCAATTTCACCATTATCCATCATTTTCTGAATTAAAGACAAAAAATCTAAATAGTTTTGTAAACTACGCCCTTGAACAGTGTGAAACTTGCAAAAGTTTAGGCCAAAGTTTAATTGGCCATTTATACATTCATGATTTTGACGATGGATTTTGCCTTCAGTCAGAATAGCCCAAACTTTTTTCGTTAGGGCTTTGACCTTTAGAACATCCTTTTTAACCCAATGCTCTTCTTCAGCAATTAGAGCATTAACCCTTAGCTCAAGATGGTTGGGTAGAGGGTTTAGCACTAGATTAAGTCTTAGGACAGTATCAAATTTAAAAGCTTCTCTTTCAAGAAGGCTATAGACCTTGTTTTTTAAAGTAGTAAAGTTTTCAATTGGATGGCCTGCTACTACATGATATTCACAATAGGCATTTGGACATTTCAACTAGGTAAATTACCCTCATATGGTTTCGTAAAGAGTGAAACCACTAATCGAGTCTCTAAATGTTTATCAAATATTTTTTATACAAATAAGGAAGAGGCTCCTGACTAGGTCTAGAATGGTTGTTTCTTTAGGCTAATTAATTAGGGTTAGTTTGTGTTTGGTTTTAAGAGATTTGGGGTGGTGCTTGGTGGCTTTAATAAGGCAGAAGGCAAGGGTGCATTAAAAGAAAAGGTATTTTGGGATTATTGACCTTGATTCCAATAAAAAGGACAGATTTATGATGGAATGGTGGGCTAATATAATTGGTGGATGAAGTTTTTTCTTTCTTTTTGGCAAATCTAGTTTTTCTTAAAATGGAAGATTCACCTATTGCGATCTTTCCTACCTTTATGGTAGCTTCAATCATTTCTCCAAAAATAACAAGATCAAAGAAATTTTTTGTTGCATTCCCTACCAGCTTACCATAGTAGGGAGGATGCAAAGTGCCTACAAACAACATTATCGTTTCTTTCTCAGTTAAAGGAGGTTGCACTTGAGAAGCTACATCCCTCTACTTTAGAACATATTCTTTAAAAAACTCAATGGACCTTTTTTTTCCATATTTTGAAGGGTTAATCTATTAAGACCCATTCAGCCATGTGCTTGTATTGTTGTAAAAATATGTTAGCTAAATCTGACTAGCATTGGATTTAATTATGGGTCAAACTATTATACTAGTTTAACGATGACCTAGTGAAACTTTCTTGGAAATAGTGGATGAGAAGCTTGTCATTATACGAATAACCTACCATTTTTCTGATAAACATCTTGATATGAACTTACAGAGAAGTGGTGCCCTTATATTTCACAAACTCGAGTATTTTAAATTTTGGTAGAAGAACTAAATTAGGAACCAAACATAGATCCTCAACATCTATGTTAATATAGAGCTCATCATTCTCTATTGCTTTGAGTTTTTTTTCTAGCAGTTGTAATTTTTTTCTCAATTTTTGCTTTAGCTTTACCTTTTTGTTTTTATTTTTCTTTTTTGGTAACAGGAGTTACCGATTGTTGTCATGCATGTGCCATTCTGGTATCTACTCCTTGTGAAAGAGTGTCCTAGTTAATAATAATTACTAGAGGTGTTGTACCTCTGAGGACATTTTAATGCACATTTGGCACATTCAAAGCTTGACTTTCTTGAACATTGGTTGGTTGTGTCTCAGGCTATATTCCCCCGGATATCCCAGCAAGAACAGCAGTGATACCTTTAAGCTAGAATACTGACTCTCTCACCATGAGTGACTCCATTAATCTTGATATCTGAGCTTGCATTTCCTCTTGCCTCTTAATCATAGTCTCCTAAGACTATCACTGACTTTTTCAAGCCTTTTTAGCCTTGTTAACTGATCCTTAGCCATTTTCTTCACTCTAGATCTAGTGTAATAGCGATGAGTAAATTATTGTTTGGTGGATCTCTCTTGATTTGTAATGTTTGAAACCTTAAAGAAAAGATTCCAAGTTTTATTGTAAATTTATGAATAAATGTATAAATGTATATGGATATGTATATGATGTACATATACATGATATAAATGTATAAATGCACTTGTAGGAATGCTTTAGTAGAAAGATTCAAACTCATAAATTTCCATTAACTTTATAAAAGATTACACATTGTCCATCATATTTGGATTACATCCAAGAAAGGTTCTAATTTGGTCATATTATTGTTATGCCTATTCCAAAAACTTAAGTATTATGGGACTAAATTCACCAACTGGATTTATTTGACTTTTTAACACGTGGATTTTTTCCACCATTTTTCTCATTTGAATAACTACAAAGTGAACTTACTTCATGAAATGGTCGATGTAAAATTATCGACCAAGAGAGTTGACCATCCATTTATCACATTCATTCATGACCTGGCATAGCTTACTATCCCAATACACGTACATTTCTTGATAAACTTAAGCCCAGGCATCGATATCATGTTCTCACTAAAGTAGCACTTATCTCATCTTTTCAACAATCATGGCAAGAATTTCTCTTTCCTAAAATGCTCCAGACATTTTTTCATGTTCTTCACTAAGAGTGGCCCTAAGCTACTTATTCCTTTCGACTGATCTTCTTAAATGAATATGAGTGCTGGCATGTGCTTTTTGTTCCCATTCAAAGATGGAGGCTTTGGCTTCTTCTTCTAGGCCTTGGCTTTTCATACCCCTAGCTTTTCACAAAGTTTTGCATATCTTCAAACATCCAATTGGAAGGTTTGTTTAAACTCCCAGATATGTCGGTAAGTTTTATTTTCTTATTTTGTTCCACCTAGTCTTATTTCATTAAATTATATTGCTCTTCCATTTTTTGGACGTCTTTTTCCTTAGTCTCCATTGTTATTTTCAGACATGACCTCTTCTTGAAAAGCTTGGTTTTAGCAGCCAATTTTTTTTATCTCTTTCTGCTTCTTCCTTGCTCAACTCTACTTCAGAAGGCATAAGGGGCTTTAGTTGTATAAATACCTGAGGACTAATTCTATTAGTACTTGAGATAATCAAATTGCATCATCGAATACACCTCCAGCTCATATCTAAGAGTAGTTTAGTGTGTGTAAACATATTACCCTAATTCGTATCTTTTTCTCCAATGCAAAACCGTCAATTGAAGTGAACTCCTATAGCCTTCTTCACAATAGTCCAAATCCCCGCCAGCCAACTCGAAAGTTATGAGAATAAATTGTTGACATCCATATTGTTGACTACCAAAAGTGGTGTGTATCTGATTGTACCTCATAAACCAAGGCACAAACAACAATTAACCATATCGATGTAGAAAAGGTTTAAGTGCAAACCAAGAAGCCCGCCATATTTTATCTTGGGGGGCCAAATTCTTCAATGTTTCCACCCACTGATTTTTTGTTCCTACCTTAGGCCAACTTTTCTTGACAAATTGCTGGAAATAAACAAAATGTGGAAAATAAGGTTTAACTCTATCGATGCTGTCACCCCAAAAATGACTTTGGGCCCAAATATAGAGTAATAATGCACTCTTGAAAAATCTACCTTATCCTAATTTCTAACATGCGTTGAGCGCTTAAATGACTTTTTCTAAAATGGAAAGAGCAGGATGCATGTTCCTTTTTAATCATTAAAAAAGATCCACCACTGCTACTTTTACATACCCGAGTATTCTTGAAAAAACACTAATCCATATATAGCTAAGGTAAATGGATTAAGGGCTTATTCCTGATCTAAGCATTTTTTGATGTATTATTTTAAATGTTTCCATGAGATAACACTCATGTTGCCTTTATGCTTGATGCATAGACGTAAAGACTGGAGTGGTAAATTAAGAATCTGTCCTAATTTCTTCCAAAGACTTGTTGGATTTTGCTCTTTGCAATAAATAGGTTTTTACTCCAAATGGCCTAAGCCAAGCAAAAATGCAATCTCTTCTATTTTCGAAATCATATCATACTGATTAAATAAGAAGCACCTATATGAAGGGTCCCATAACTCAATCAAAGCACGGACCAATTGTTCATCCATGGTATTTTGAGTAAAAGTTGATTATATACGTCTCTTAAGAAAATTAGAGTGGTTATTAAGATCGCTTAGATGAAAAGGAGACTTGTTCTAGAAGTCGAAATCAAAAGTCAATAATAAGTGAAAGTCAACTATGAGCAAAGTCAATTTTAAAAAGCCAACCTTATTGCCTAGAGTTAGATTTTTGAATTGGAGGACTTTTAGAACTCGGATTTCAAAATTGATTACACCAAAATGAAGTTGAATATTGACTTTAGGTTAAAAAAGTGTAATCGAGATTGGTCATGTGAAGACTTAGGACTTAAAGTACTGGGAATTCTCGATAGCTTAATCTAAGAGCTCTATGATAGAAAATTCCATACTTTTTGAGGAAAGGTAATTAAAGGATGTTTTTGCTATAGAAGGGACATCCAATTTCACTTTCACGTAAACATTTTATGATTAATTAGATGTTACAAAAATTTATACAAAATTAGAATAATGGCTTGGTCAAATTTGAACATATGCAAAATATGAAAATTATGTTCATATTCATTAATGGTGCAAGGGTTATTTTACTCTAATTTAGTTACGAGTAGTTAGTTATTAATTTAATATAACCCTAAGGTGATTTAGGACTAGCTCATTAACATTTGGGCCTATAAATAGGGGTGTGTGGCTATTCATTTTACACTTAATTTTTTCATGACTTTGCATTCATAAAAAAGTATTTAAAACTTAATTTTTTTTCACAACTTTGCATTCATTTCATTCTCATTTTTTTTCATTTTCTTGGTCGAGGAAATGCTTGATTAGGTAACATTTTTTCCTAATCTCTTTTATTTTTAGCTTATTAGCATGATTTAATGTTGAATTGATGCTTAAGCATGTTTCTAAATGATTCGAATGGCTAGTTTTCATGCACTTTAAGTTTTGCACAATAGTATTCTTAATGATTTAATGATGCCTTCTTTATTTGATCTAGGTTTTAATTAGAGTTGATGATATTAATACATGATTTAAGGATTAATTGAAGAAATAAACTTAAAATCATGATCCATTAACTAAACCTAGTCTTTGAACAAGAATATTTCTTTAGATCTAGGTTTGATCGCTCTATTTTTGTGACATCTTGCTATGTTAAGTTTACTTGAGCTAAGATCTAGTGAGCTGAAAGCATGAAGTGTAATGATGAAGCTCAAGCTTTTGAGCTCACTTAAGGTTAGAACAAACATAAAATGGTGAAAGTGAGAATCAGTCATGGTAAAGAGCTTTGCTTTAGGGTCGGCCATTTTAAAAATTATCCAGATCATATTTGGCCCTACTTAACTGATGATATCATGTGAGATATTGATGAACCAAGTTAGGTTAAGCATACATAAGCTAAAATTTAGACTAAATTTGATGAAATTATAGGCTTGGTTGAAACATTAAATTGAAATGAACATGCTATTGAGTTGTAATCAAGCTTGTTTTCCTTAGTTTGATTATTAATTGATGAGAAATGTGATGAGATTAAATGATAAATGAACATAATTTGCCCTTTATAGGTTCGACGAAGTCATTTTTGATATACAAGGTTTGTGGTTAATTTGTTGCTAGTTGATAATAATAGATAGTATGCTATATGTTTCAAATATTTATTTAGAGTGTTCTTGTTTGTGTTTTCATAAAAGAACCTCCAAGCTTAAGCCTTGGATCCTTTAATCAATGATTGATTTAAGGTTTGGTTTTATTAAATAAGTTATTTCAAGAACAATTTGGAGATATTTGAATAAATGCTTGAATTTCAAGCCAATTTGAAGTGTTAAAAAACATATTGTCTAGGTGTTTTAACTAGTTTTTGTAAATTAAACTTCTAAAGCTTTGTTGGGAGCCATTTAGGATAGTTTGACTATGTTTAATGTTGATATTTAGAATCATTTTGTTGCTGGTTACAGCACTCAAAAGGATGGCATCAGTGTGCCTCTCACTTGTTTAGACTAATTAAATATAAATAAATGTGACAAAAATGAGTCATTCATGTGACTTTGAAGCTTTTTGTCAATAGTGGCATTTAAAGTTCTAGACCAAGTCGCTTAGAGATTTTTTTTCCTTTTATGTGACATATATAGAATGTTTTAGCCTTACTAGTATGTTCAAACATCCAAATGTTAGAAAAATTTGCAATAAGTGTCCATGATCACACATTATTTTAAAATAACTGTAGTTTTCTAGCACAGTAATTTTTTTAAAAAAATATTTTTGTCTACGTTGCTGGTAGTATTAATTTTTTTTAGTATTTTTCTTGTAATCCTTGTTGAATTGATAGTGTAATAGGCTTTTAAAATGCCTAATTTCATGGTCGAACATGCCCAGAATAAATTTTGCAACAGAAGCTGTTCGAATGGCTTTGTTTCAGCACCTTAACTTTAAAGCAAGCATTTTTAGTGGGGATAACTATTTTTGCATATTTTTCTCATATTTTTTATTGAAATAGGATAAATAAGTTTTCTAACCATGTATGGCTCATCTAGAGGGTATGCAGAGAAATCAAAAAGAAAATCCATAAGGAAAATATTCCTATATTCTGTGCAATACAGTGTTGTCTAATTAAAAAAATTCATTTAATGTTGAAAATAATTTTCGTGGATTTTTTTTGAGTATTTTTAGGTTAAGTATATTGAGTTAGCATGTATAAGAATTTATGTGTTAGAAATAGTCTAGAATAAATTTGAAAAGCTTGAAATGTCAAAACATCGTGTTTTCAAGTTTCTTCAGGTTTCAGTTTCAACTATTATGAAAGATTTGGATGCCTCAAAATCAACTCCAAAAATGTTATTTTGAGGGTCCATAGGTCTAGGAATGTTCAATAGTAGGTTTCTAGTGGCTCCCATTAAGACTCTCAAGTTAATAAAAATTAAATAAAAATTTGATTCTTTGACCTATGTTTTCAAAGTTGTCTTTTCTTCATTTTAATCCTCGTGTCCTATTTCATAATTTCATTAAATAGATTCCATTTCTATAAATACTTTTGATTTGATACTTGACTTGTGAATATTTTTCGAGTCATATACTTTTGTGAAGTTTTTCATTTGAGAAAAACTTTTTGCTCTAAATCAAGTTGTAAATTCAATTTAATCTCGAACCAACATTTGGCTGTTCTTATGGGTACCTGATACGAGTCTCAAGATACTTGTTTTTTTTTCTTTCATATATGCTTTTTTTTATGAATAACAAAATGGGCTCCGATTGAATATTTGAATAATTGAAATTAAGAAAAATGTAATTCAAATACATGTGATTAACTTGTACCAATTTCTAGGCATCACGAGAGAGATTGAGTCTTTACTTGTGGTATAACCAACTGCCAAGGCCAATTTTATATATTTCCAGATACATAGCTTGTAAAATCATTTTTCTAGAGTTTAGTAACTCTCCAGTAAATGGTTTTAATAGGTGCCCGATCACACCTAGAACAACAAGATCGGTGACGACTCCTTAACCAACCATCTCGTATTTTGGTGTAGAAAGTTTGGACGGGTGATTTGTTCCTATGTTTAGGACCCTACGATGATTAAAAGTGTTGTTTACTCTGACATATTAAGATTTTGTATCTTGATATGTTGCAACATATATATAATTTGTTTTGTATTAGTGAAAAGATGATTGAGGACCATTGAGTAAAATGGGTAGAAAATGGGTCTATTGCTAAGGCAGCAACACTGGTGGAACCCTATAATGAATCTTAAAGGAGTTAAAGTTTTTCAAAATAAGGTTTTGGTAAGGTTTTAAAATCAATTTAATATGTTTACTTTTTTTACACATATTATTACCAAAATTTACATAATATTATTACAATAACATACATATGTTACAGGTTACATAAAATATTACTTTTAGCTGTAATTATATGTAGTTATAAGTTACATAAAATATTGGTCTTTGCATATCATTATATTAAACATTACAAATTACGTATAAGCATTCTTGGTTTCATAAAACATTATAAGTTACATGTTACATGTAATAAAACATTACCGATTACATATAAGCATTATAAATTACATAGAAGTTTACCTTTAGATGTAATTACAAAAAATATTACTAATTTTCATCAGAATTGCATAAAAATTTTTATTTAAATTTAATATAAAATCTCTTAATATTCTAATAGGAATTATTACGCATCAAAATTTATATAAATATAAAATACTCTAAACACGATTATAACAGGGTAAAATCATGAACATGAAATGAATGCATGACTTATTTTATATTTTATTAAAATGCCTTTATTAAAAATTTTATTTTTATAAAGGAAGGCACATGCCTTTTTTTATACAAGTGCATGCCTTTCCGATAAAGCATATCTTTTGTCTTTAATAAATTCATGTGTTCATGTCATATTCGTGTATTTTTACCATGTGATAATCATGTTTAATATATTTTATATTTATAAAAATTTTAATATTAAATATTAAAAAATTATTTTATATTAATATTTATACATTTTTATAATTAAATTGAAATAAAAAAATTTTATATAGTTCTAATGAAAATTACTAATGTGTTGTGTAACTATATGCAAAGTATTGTTTTATATAACTTATAATGTTTATATGTAATGGTTAATGTTTTATATAATTACATGCAAAAGTAATATTTTATGTAACTGATAATGTTTATGGTAATTTGTAACATTTTATGT
Source organism: Adansonia gregorii (assembly GCA_038382025.1). NCBI lineage: Eukaryota > Viridiplantae > Streptophyta > Magnoliopsida > Malvales > Malvaceae > Adansonia > Adansonia gregorii. The sequence continues at coordinate 4,849 of JBBYHO010311392.1, read as the reverse complement.
AATTACTTGTAAGGGTAATCTCTATATTTTATGTAATTACATATAAAGATAATTTTTATGTAATTTTGCAATATTTTACATAACTAGTAATGTTTATATATAATTGGGTAATGTTATATGTAATACTATTTATGTTAATAATTTACATAATAAAACCTATTGCATTTTTTTCAAATTGATGTGCATTTTGTATCAATTGAGGTAATATTTTATATAACTAGTAATGTTTTATGTATCTAAGTAATGTTATATGTAATATTACTTATGTTAGTTAATAAAAACCAATGCACCTTTTTTTCAAACTGATTACAAATGCTTTTTTGTTTTCTCTTTCTTTTCAATGGTTTAGATTAATTTTTTTAATCTAATGGATAGAAATTCTTAAGCTTACGAGAAGCTCATTCCAAGAAACTTATATTAGAATTTTCCTTTATCTTCCCTCTATGCATTTGGATGCACTTTCGGTATGAAAAATTTTTTATTGTATCTTTTAATTTTACTAAAGGAGAAACATTAGGTAGACCTTTATTATCAAGTCAGCTTTGGTCCCTTCTAATGATTTTATCCATTCACTTATTGGATCAATGGTAGAGGATAGTTTTTCCTTATACTTTTTTAACTTTATTAATTTTTTTAATTTTTAAACTATTTATTTTATTAATTTACGTTTAAAATATAAATATAATTTTTAATCTTGCAAGAGCTAATTTTTGAGCCCATACAAAGGGAGCCTAAATAGATTAGTTTATGGCTCAAGTTATTCATCTAAGTCTCAAGACTTGCCTCATATTTTAGAGAATTTGAACAACAGTATTTACTCTAGAAAATGAGCTTGAACTAAAAATATGTCCATGTGAAAAACAAGTCAAGCCTTGACTTTAATATTTAAGATTTAAATTTTGCATGACCCTTTTTTAACTATATAATATATTTTTTATATTTAAATATATTATTTATGTTATACCAATAGAAATATTAAAAAATATATTAAGTCTTCTATATTTTAAAATTTAATTAAAAAAGATAAAACTACTAAAGATTAACTAACATTGTTTATTTTATACAAAAATAACATGGGTGAGGCTAAGACTCGAGTAGAATTTAAGATCAAAATTGTCAAATTGTACCATGCTTGGAAAAATAAATTGTTCTTTATTTATTTATTTATTTATTTATTTATTTATTTATATTAACAAGAAATCTAGACAAATAAATGTTATCAGAATATCATATCACGATTCGTTTTGAACCAACTCGACTTGACCTACAAATATTTAGCTTGTACGATTAATAGACCTCTTATTTTTTGTGACATTTAATTTTAAATAGTGACGATTTTAAATCATTAGTTTAGTTTATGTAATATACAAAGTTTCTAATTGAGTTGAAATCACAAATTAAATGACATGAACTTGGATAATGAATTTACATAAAAATTAAAAATAATTGAAATAATGACATAATTGAAAGGAACTATGCAACCCCTAAAAGGGTTACAAATATTTTTTTTCTTTTATAACTTCCTTATTTCTTTTAAAATAAATTCTTTTCAAAATTACTTAGCCGTTAAATAAATTCTTTTAAAGAAAAACATAATTTTTAAAAGGATTATTATTTTATACACGAGTTTTTTAACTCCATAACTAGATTCAAAGACTGTCATTGATTCACTTTATTTATTATCATAATATTTTAAAGAACTTTTTATCCAAATTTTGTTCAAAACTATGCATCCATTAAATACTTTTTTTTAAAGAAAATCATAATTTTTAAAGGATTATTAACTTATACACTATCAGTAGAGTTTTACAACTCTACAAGCGGTGTTAAAAAACTGCACATATCTATTTGTTTTTTTTTAATTATTTTTTAAACATATACTAAAGAAGTACAACAATTTTTTAACTTTAATTTTTTAATCTCACTTATAAAGTTAAGAAAGACTACTCTAGTGCATGTAATAATAATTTTTTGAAATCATTGGTTTAATTATATCAATCTTACAAGTACCGTATTCTAACCAAAAGAAACCTTTAAAAAAATCTATAAACATCTAATAAAATTAATTAAAAGTTGTCCATTCAATTGCTTTACAATCAAAGAGCAATTGTCTTTTTTGCTTGCAAGCATTAATTTTTGAATTAAAAAGGAAAAGAGAAAAAAATAGATTGTAGAATATGAGTATTTAGTGTTTTGTTTTATTTGTGTCTATATATATCTATATGTGTGTGTGTGTTTTTAAGGTATGTTTTATTTATCTATTTTGATTTATTAATAATTTGTATTACATAGATCTTAAGAAATTCTTGTATCTATAACTTGTTCATATTATTTTTATGTCATGTTTTAGTTATTTTTCATGTATTGTGACTGTGTCATATCTAATATTGTCAGATCTAGAAGGAAAAAGGGAGAAAAGGAAAATAAAATAAGATTCATGTATGAATGTCTTGTTTTTTATATCATAATCATATTTAAGGTATTTTATATTTATATAAAATTTGAAATGTTAATAATTCATTTTATGTAGAGTTTGACGTATTCATATTTCTGTTGTGTTCATGGTTTTTTTGTTTCATATTTTGTTTTAATTATTTTACCTATATCATATTTGAAATTGTCATGTCAAATTGGCATTACTAAATAACTCTTAATTTTATATCATATATCGTATAATGATTGGTTCTTTAATTTGATTTTAGGAAAAATAAGTGTTTGATTTTTATATTATTGAATTAAAATTATTCTATAATTAAATGATCATTAAAAATTAAAATATTAAATAATAATATGAGATAAATTGATGTACGTGAAATTTTTTTAATACTTCAGGTATTGAATCAAATAAAAATATTATAATTGTTAAATAATAAAAAGAACCTATATCGAATGATAATATAAATTTCAAGTTATTATATAATAGTTGTTAAAATTAAATTTTAGTATATTATTATGCACGTTTTTATGGAAGAATTTCATTTCAATGAAAAATTCAACAAATACAAGCATTTTATGTTTGTTTTATACAAAGTTCGATACATTTGTGTTTTCATGTCATAGTCATATTATTTTTTCATGTCATTTTATCTTTTAGTTATTTTTTATATCATATTTGTGTATGAACTATTCAAATAACTATTAACTTTTGTTATATGTTCCATAATGATTAATTTTTATTTTTTTGAAAAATAACGCCATATTAATTTTTTTATTTTTTATATTATTGAATAAAAATTGTTTTGTTAATAAATTATTAGTAAAAGTTAAAATATTGAAAAATAATAGAGATGAGTTAATTTTTTTAAACTCTAGGTGTATTATAAAATAAAAAATATTATGATAATTAAATATTAAAAAATATTAAATGATGTCACATGATATAAATTATTGTATAATAGTTGCTGGATTTATATTTTATTATTTTTTATTTTTAATAAAAATGTAAATAAAAATGACGTATATTAATATAATACAACTGAATTAAATTTTGATATCCATCTTAATTTTGTTTACATTTAATGAATTAAATTCATATATTTATATTTATATTTATATCTTAAGTTGTATCTAAGTGAAAATATTTTACATAATCTATCATAGTAATTTGATTTAATTCTAACTTTAAATTTATGTCGTTTTTGCATCATAATTGTATTTAATATATTATCAATAATAATAATAATAATTCATGTGAGGATTCAAATGCTAATAATACAAAAAAGTAATCAATTAAATTAGAAAACCAAAGGGCATTACTACTTAAAAGTTTATTAGGTGAAAACCTCTCCATAGGTCGAGCTACTTAGTTGGGCCAATTGAGTTAGATTTTAAATAAAATTTTTATAAATTTGATGTTATTTAACTTAATTTAAATTATTATTTTAAGAATAAAAATTATTTTTATGTAAATTTAATTATAAAATATATAAAATTAATATAAAAATAATATTTTAATATTATTATAAATAATAAATGAGATTTTTTGGTCGTCCTCGACCTAAGCCTGGGCGAAGAATTTTTTTTTTTTTGAGTACAGCTTTTATTTATTTATTTAGGTTTTCTGGTCATCCTCGACCTATGCCTAGGCAAAGGATTTTTTTTCTTTGGGTGCAGCTTGGCTTAACCCATAAATGTCTAGTCACGTGTGTAGCTTTTATTTATTTATTTATTCATTTATTTATTTATGAAGAAAGAAGGAAACTAGAGAAAAAAGAAAAATACGAAAATAAAGAGGGAAGGAAAGGAAAGAAAAAGGTAAGAGAAAAATTCACGCGTATGTACTATATTTGTATTAGTTTTGGTGTCACAATAAGATTCAAGATATTATATTTAATTTTTACTAATTATTTATCAATACAATATTTTTTTAATTCAATAATGCAAAAAAAAATTAATATTACCTTAATCTTTCAAAAAAATTAACAAACCAATTATTATACGACACATGATGCAAAATTAATAATTATTTAAAGAGTGTCAACTAAGCCTTATAATTTTGTATACAACATGAAAAAATAATACAAATATAACATGAATGCATTTATATATTAAAATCTATATAAAAATTTATTAATACCTTGAATATAAATACTCATTTTAATAAAAAGATAACTAAAACCATTTTAGAAATTGCAATTTTTCATTTTTTTTAAAATTTTATAATCAATGTATTATAAAATCGAAGCAACGCAAGAATTTAAACACTAATATATAAAATTGTTACCTCCATTAATTGGGTAGTAACCCTAATTATAATCCAAATTTCCTATAATCTTGATTAAAAATTCAAATTTATAAATTGTTACACAATACTTTTTGTTAGACCTTTAGGTGGTGAATGAAATCAAGA
>JBBYHO010311172.1:4994-16663 GCA_038382025.1 Adansonia gregorii | reverse complement strand
ATGAAAGGTTAAATTTTTGAAGGTATTGTGGTGGTGGTTTTAAGGAGCTACGAGAATGGAGGTTGGTTGAGGGTGAACAGCAATGGAATAATGTTTTGGTGAGTTATTGGAGCTAGAGTTGATGGAGTATTTATAGGGATGGATGAAGAGTTTTATGGGATTGCTGGAGAGCTTCTCTGATAGCTGAGAGTTTTTTTTATGGCTGAGAGAGAGTTTTTCTTCAAATAGCTAAAAGTCCTCCTTTTAGTCTAACTCTCAGCCAATGCTTTTAGGACATAAGGCAAGGGTATTTTTGATTGAGGGTGGTTTTAGGGAGCTACAGGAAGGTTGGTTGATGGTGAAAGGCAATGGAACAATGTTTTGGTGAGTTGTTAGAGCTAGAGTTAATGAAAGATTTATGGGGATGGATGAAGAGTTTTCTGGGATTGTTGGAGAGCTTCTCTGATAGCTGAAAGTTTTTTTTTTTTTTATGGTTGAGAGGAAGTTTTTTTTTTCATGTAGCTGAAAGTACCCATTTTAATCTAATATTTAGCCAATGCCATAAGGAGATAAGGCAAGGGCATTTTTTATTTTTCTCTCCTGGACCAGGGAACATCCCCAGCTACATGCTTAACTGGTTTTCTTCTCATTAGTTCTATCATATTAAGAAATAAAGTAGAAAGGCTATAATAGCCTCCCAGTTGATGATATGCCTGCCACCCATTTACAACCATATATTTTGTGAAAGTGACCTTTGTCATTGGTTGTTTGGGCTCTAAAATTTGTTTAAATTCGATCATAGGCCCAAAGGCAAGGTTTGCAATGTTTTATGACGGTTATTTTGGTGCCAAAAACATGCTTGAATCAGATTTTCGAAGGTTGAAAAATGGTCCAAACTAGGCAAATGCCTTATTGTATCGATATAAAACATGTTGTATCGATACAGAAGGTAATTTTTACTCTTGAGTATGATACAAAAAGGGGTGTATCAATACTAAGAGCAAAAATTGTTTCCAGTCTCGAGACTTAAAGGCTTGTATCGATACTCCATGGACTTGTATCGATAAACATGCTTGTGTATCGATACATTTTGTTAAAAATCACAACTTTAGCTACTACCAAGGCTGTATCAATACAAATATGCCAGGTATCAAAACCAAACCCTCTAGTATCAATACTACACGTGAAAATTGAAGTTTTTTGAACTATAAATCAATACTCTGTACCAATATGACTTGCACATACCCATGGCTTCTCAAGCTACCTTGGCTTAGTCACAAACAGTGAGAAATTGACCTGTGTATTCATTTGAATGGCCCTAGTGACACCATGAAAAGTGGCTTTTGATACCTCCATTTTATATTTTTCTTTAATATGGCCCATAGGCATTTTAGACCTTCCTAAAATTTTTTTCACCTGGCAACATGAAACCCAATCATCATCCCTCAATTTTTATTTTTTATTTTCTAATTTTATCATCTTTTACCTAACTCGAATGCCAAAAACTGGCATGAACAAAATGAGGTGTCTACAGCTGCCCCTCTTTAGCTATTACTAAGTATTAGGAATAGGTAAAGACATATAGATGCCGTTTTGCCTAGATAGGATGATAAATTTATGTACCTAATAAGAAGTGGAGAGTTATTTAGTGTCATGTCAAAATGGGTTAAATAACTTACAGAAAAGAAGATTTTGATAAGTTTTGTAGGGTTTGACCTCCCTACTAGGTTGTTTTCTAATTTTTTTCAAACAGATGCCATCAGCTTATGTTGGCTTCGAGGTAGGTAAAGAAAAATGTCCAGCTTTTCATGGACTAAGGTAGACAAGTGCTACTAACTTGTGTGGGCTTTAAGGTAAGTAAAGAAAGACGTCCAACTCTTTATAGGCTAAGGTAAATAGGTGCCACCAACTTTTCTAGGCTTTATTAAGCATCTTGCTATTTGAAGACTAAGGTAGGTAGTTACCACCAGTTTATGTAGGCTTTGAGTTAGGAAGTGTCCTACTTTTAGAGGACTGGGGTAGGTAGTTGCCACCAACTTATATAGGCTTTGAGGTAGGTAAGTGTCATACTCTTTGAGGACTGAGGTTGGTAGTTGCCACCAACTTATGTGGGCTTTAAGGTAAGTAAGCACCCTGCTTTTTAAGGACTGAAAGAAAATTAACTTAGGATACTTCTCTTGGATGATTTTCAATAAGCTCGTAAGTCAAAGATACTTACTTAAGGCCTTTTGAGGTTTCCCAAAATAAAAAAAATTATACCTTAAATTTTTTAAAAATTTGACTTTGGTATATGAGAGTTGATACTTGTAAAATTTTAAATGCTGCAAAATGCATGAAGATACAAATGCCTGGCAAATTGATGCAAGGGTGATAACTTTAAAGGCCCAATCTAATAGCTTGTTTTGGGCTTTCTTTGACTTTGGTGAGGTGGCCTTTTGCCCAGGATTTGTCAACCTTGCTTTAGATCTCTAGAGGCTTTAAATGTTAAGATTGTCCATTCTTTAAAGGTACAAGAGGTCCATTATCACTTACTAGGAGGAGGTTTTGAGCAAATTTTTAAGATTTAGGGTCTCAGAGCAAGATTGCTTCTGGCCCCAAGAGTTCATTCTTAGTCTTTAAACATGAAACAAAGTTCCTGAAAAAGTTTTATCTTCCGAAGTAATGCTAGGAAACCTATTATCAGTTTTGTCCATTTATCAAGCATTATCAATTAAAAGATAAACATGATGGAAGATGGAATGCAGGGTTACAAAAAGGTTTTGCAAGAAATCAAATAGTTATATTTTCATTTAAAGGAAAAAGGGTACAAGTTGTGACAAACTTATGAGATTGTGAACAATTTTGAAATACAAAAGAGATACAAGGAGTCTTCTCGGTCAATTAGCTTTAATGTTGATGACATGAAGTCTTCACTAACTGCTTTCAAAGATTTTTCTCGAGCAATTAATCCTTTTGGTGTTGGGCGACTCATAAAAAGATTCCTTCGATTGCCCCATGATGAGTAGGGCCTCAAAGTTAGCGGTTCCCATTTTTCAAGTGCAGGTATGGATGAAGTTTTGGTGGGGTTGGTCCACACAGAATAAATGGGTTAGGTTATAACTTGGGGTCTTGAATATAGGGAGGATTAGTTTTAGGCTAATGATGGTTTGGGCTTGGCTTGGTTTAAATGAAGAGGTCCAATAACTTAAGTTGCCTTCTCAGGTTTTCAATTTAAGCTAGTTTTTTTTTCTTTTTGTTTTACTCGTTTTGTCTTTTATTTTTCCTTTTTTTTATTTTTTATTATTTTATTTTTTGGTGAATGGTAGGTGAGGGACTGATAGGATGCCCTTTCGAGTTTTCATCCTAAAGTCCTTTCATGCATAGAATTTCTTAATAGAATACGAGTTTGCAAGGTTGGGTAGGTCGTTGCCATCCATCTCGATTAAGATTAAGGCTCCTCTAGAGAATACATGTTTCACCACGTATGCCTTTCCCAATTTGGGATCCATTTTTCACGAGTATCTTTATGGTTTAGGAGAATTTATTTAAGCACCAGGTTACATTTTCAGAACTGATAAGAATAGACCCTTTTGTTATGGGCTGTCATCATACGCTTTTGATACATCTGCCAATGACAGATGGTTTGATCCTATTCTCTTCGATGAGATTAAGCTCTTCATATCGATTTTTAACCCATTCAACCTCTTCAAGTTATGATTCCATTAAAACTCTGAGGGAAGGGATTTCAACCTCAATAGGTAGGATAGCCTCATTGTCATAAACCAAGGAAAATAGGGTAGCACTTGTGGAAGCTCGTGTAGCCATGCGATAAGCATGTAAAGCAAATGGCAACTTTTCATGCCAATCTTTGTACGTCTCAAGCATTTTTTTCAACTATCATTTTGATATTCTTATTGGCTACTTTAACTACTCTGCTCATCTTCGGGCGGTATAGGATGGAGTTTTGATGCTGAATCTTAAACTGAGAGCATATTACTTGCATCATCTTTCTTGTCAGGTTACACACATTATCAGTAATGATTTGTTGAGACAACCATATCTGCAGATGATGTCCCATTTAACAAATTTGCACATGACAGATCTAGTGATGTTGGCATAAAAAGCTATCTCTACCTATTTGGTGAAATAATTGATCGCGACCAGAATGAAGTGATGCCCATTAGAAGCCTTTGGGGTAATCGATCCAATCATGTCCATGCCCCACAGAGAAAAAGGCCATGGAGCTATCATAACATGTAGCGGTGTCGGTGGGACATAGTTTTTGTCAGCATAGATTTGGCATTTATGAAACTGTCGAGCATAATCAATGCAATCTTTTTCGAGCTGTCATAACATGTAGCGGTGTCGGTGGGACATAGTTTTTGTCAGCATAGATTTGGCATTTATGAAACTATCAAGCATAATCAATGTAATCTTTTTCGAGAGTCAACCAATAACAACCTAATTGCATGACTTTTCTTACCATTCGATGTTCATTAGCATGCATATGACAAATTTCTTCTTGAACTTCTTTAAGTATTCTTTTAGCTTCAGAGGCATCCATGCATCAGAGTAACACCTAATCCTAGCCTTTCTTGTAAAAAATCTCACAATCCAAAATGAAGTTTGTAGTTAATCATCTGATAGTTCTCTTATCAACTTCAGTGGTGCCTTCTGGGTACTACTGATCTTTAATGTACTGAAGGATGCCGTGATACCATGGCAAACCATCATTTTCTTCTTAAATATTCTGGCAATGTACCAAGGTTGAGTAGATACTTATTTGGATAGGACAATGATCAATTGTCGATTGACTTTAAACGTGAAAGACAAAGTGGCCAAGGCATTAGCAATCTCATTCTTTTCTCAAGGTAGATGTTGAAAGCTAATATCATCAAACTCTTTCTTGAGCTCTGATATTAGATTCCCATAATGGATTAGTTTAGCATTACGTGTTTGCCATTCTCCCTTTAGTTGGTAAATGATAAAGGCTAAATCTCCAAACACTTGCAGTATTCGAATACCCCTTTTAATGGCTGCCTGGAGTCCCATGATACAGGCCTCATATTCTGCTATGTTGTTGGTGCAGTCAAAGTTTAATTTGGCTGTGAAAGGGTAATGATTTCCCTCAGGTGAGATAGGAATTGCCCCAATTCCATGCCCTAGTAAGTTTGAAGCTCTATCAATGTACATTTTCCATGACGACCATACTTGACAGTGTTTTTACTTTAGATATGCATATTAAGTCTTCATCAGGAAACTCGAAGTCTAAAGGTTGATAGTCATCTCTGGCTTGACTTGCCAAAAAGTCTACTATTGCACTCCCTTTAATGGCTTTTTGGTTCACATACATAAAGTCGTACCCAAAAAGCATGACTTGCCATCTAGCTAATCTCCCGGACAAGGCAGGGACCTCACACAAATACTTGTTTATTGCCATGTGCCTGGCCCTTAAAACTTCAAATGATCTGAAGGGCATAGTGCACTCAACTTAAAAATAAATGATAGTTAGTTATGATCAAGCCTTTGAGCTATCCCTTGATTGAGATTTGGATTAAACGTGATGATATGAAGGGGATAAAGACCGTCGGATGAGTCACTCATCCAACTAGACTCAGATGGCCACCATAAAATGGATATAAACTTAGAGTCACCATCAAACATTTTACGCTAGGCAAGATTGAACACCTATTAAAAATAATATTACGAGTTATGAAACTCGAAACACTGATTTCAAGGTCTAAAAGTCCAGAGATTTATTGGTTGGGCTCGAGAGTTAGTTATACGTAGGGAAAAACTAGCATCTCTACAATGCTCGAAATCAGTACCTACTAACTACGTCTCACTTAGGTCTTGATTAAATCATTTCCATTTGGTCTCTCTTTAGATATAATCCTCTTTAATGAATGAAGTTTTGGAAAATGTAAATTCAAGGTTTTTTTTTATTAAGGAAAATTGGATCACCTATGCGCCTAAAAAATGTGAGGAACATAGGAATTTTTTTATGAGAATAATGTCTAGATTGGATTTCTAAAAATTAGATGTTTAATATTAGGCACATGAGAGATACCAACATGAAAATCGCCTCGTAAATTTCATTAGAAAACAAATTTTAAATATGAATGCACAATAACACTACAAAAGGAAACAAGTTAGGGAGGCAAAAAATAAGAAATATAATAATATCATAAACAAGCAATCATAAACAAAAGAACATAAAATAGAGGGGCGATCGAAATGTATCTCATAATTATCTTCGATTATTGAAAAATAATCAGGATGACAAATTTAGAGATCATTCTAGATTCTGTGGTAATTTGAAGAACAAAGATTATTTTTATCAAAAAAAAGTTTGAGGCATTCAAAAGAGAGAAAATTTTAAGTTTTTAAGGTAAAAGTGGGGTTAGAGTATCCCCTCGTTGAGGTGGGGTTGGAGTATCCCCTAAAATAAATTTATGAAAATGTTTAGATTAAAGTGAAAATTTAAATTTAAATGAGAAAAAGGGTGGGAGTAATGTTTTTTGAGTAGTGGGGTTAGAGTATCCCCTTTGGAATAATGGAGTTAGAGTATCTCCACTAGCAAAAATTTTAATATGAAATCTTATTTTTCATATTCTAATTTTGATCAGAGTTAAAAAAGGGTTAATGTTATCGGGGAATTAACCAGGCACATTTTTTAGACATCCAAACATCTCGATAAAAGGGGATTCAAAAATTAAGTTAAAAATAGGGGACAACATCGTGTCATCTCCATCTTCACATTTTGTTTGGATGCATGCGAAAACTTCAGAGGATAAATGAGGTACTGTTGGAGAGGTAACCCGACAAGGTTTAATATAAAAATATTTCAAAAATTCTAAAAATTCACTTTCTAGATAGAATTAATTTTTGAAGTTAGGTTCATCTCAGCACTGGCAGCATGTACAATTAGAAAGGCATGATGGATTTCAAAAAATCATTCTAAGCTTATCCGGGATCGTTAGATTGTAGATAATACCTTTCTAGAAAGGGAATTTTGTGAACGTTTTGGGAAAAATATTTGGAAATTTTGTAAAAGTCAATGGTAGGCCGTAATGGCCCTAAACAAAATTTTACATACTAGTTCTAGGGGTTTCAGATAGCAAGGGTTCAAAAAATCATAACTCGCTTATCTGGGATGATCTAATGGCAAATAAGGCACTGTTGGAAAGGTAATTTGATGCTCTTTAAAGAAAAAATATTATAAAGATCAAAGGAAATATTTTATGGTTTGAAAATGATTTTTCAAGTTCACACTACAATGCTACTAGAGTAGAAATTGGGAAATTATTTGATATTTTGATCTTTCAGAGATAAACTTGGGTTTACGATGTCCAAACGTCCATGATAGAAAGTAACACGAGCTTCATAAGTTTATTTCAAAATCCTGAAGTAGTTTGGGATAATAGAACAACCCGTTACCATGTCATAAAAAGGAACACAAGACTTAAGATCGAGGATTAATACTAAAAAGGTTTTTTTTTGAAAAAGGAACTTATTTCAACGTGAATCCAAGGCTAAAATGTTGATTTGCCTCCAAGATTGGGAGACCAATTTGATGAAAACATTAAGTCGATGCTACTCTTCAAGTATTGAAGGTAATATGACCTTAACATGGGGAGGTTTATAAAAATTAGTTTGTAAGAAACAAGCAAGCATTTTAATGGAGATATCATGAACAAAATACAACACATACAAAGAAAAACATGGATTAAACATGCAAACATGCAAAATGACATTTTGATATGGAAATTGGTGACATAGATGCAAGAAGATGACATATAGGGTGCATGGAGGTGATATAAAGATGTTTATACGAGGGGATGGATGCTAGAGTTGTCAAGACATGATTTTTGTTTCATGAGACTCTTTAAAACGCAAGAAAATATTTGAACATACCTAAGACATGCCAAGGTAACCATTTAATTATGTAATGGATATGTGAATATGGAAGAAACATGGCAAAAGATGCATGAATAGAGGCTGTGTAATGATGAAAATAAAGTATGGTGAGTTTATATAGCCCACAACATCAAGGTGTCAAGAAGGTTAGCAAGATCCTAGGACTACCACAACCAAGGGAACAAAGATGCATAAAAGTATTAAGAGGATCATAGTAGCATGAAGGGCTCTCCAAAATGAAATGGATGATCAAAATAGAAAATTATGGAACAAGGTAAAAATATACTAGCGAAAGCTTAAACTTTTTTCTTCTTTTTAAGGCAGTAACTTTGAGCTCAGTCCCTTCCCTCTTTTTGCTATTGTTTAGCAAGAAAAAGGTAAAAGAAAAGAGCTTTCTGGTAATGTAGTTGCTCATAAATGTTTTAAGATTGAAAATATGTGAAAGGTTAAGTTTTTAAAGGTATTCTAGTGGTGGTTTTAGGAAGCTACAGGAATAGAGGTTGGTTAAAGGTGAAAGCCAATGGAATAGAATTTTTAGTGAGTTTTTGAAGCTATTGTGGCTGAAGGATTTTTTGGGATGGATGAAAAGTTTTCTGGGAATGCTAGAGGGCTTTTTTTATAGCTAAAATTTTGTTCTAAGATGGCTGATAGTGTTTGATTTAATGCTTAGCCCCTACTTTTAGAAAACCATGCGAGGGCTTTTCTTATTTTTCCCTTCTGTACTAGGGGACATCTCCAGCTACCATGCTCAACTGACTTTCTTCTTATTGGTTTTGCCATGTTGAGCAAGAAGGCAGAAAGGCTGTGACAGCGTGTAACTAGAGATATGCATGCCACACAATCTTACACCCTTATATCTTATGAAAGTGACCTTTGTCATTAATTGTTTGGGCTTCAAAAATTTACTTAAATCCATTAACGAACCCATAGTTGAGGTTTGCAATGTTTTATGATAGTTCCTTGATGCAAAGCATGTTTAAATCGAGTTTCTCGAAGCTTAGGAAAGTGGCTTGAACTAGGCAAAAATGCCTTGGTGTATCGACAAAAAACATATTGCATCGATACACAAAGTACTTTTTACTCTTTAGTATCGATATAATAAGCTGTGTATTGATACTAAAAGCAAAAAAATGTTTCTAGTCTTGAGACTTCAAGGCCTGTATCAATACTCCAAGGATTTGTAGCGATACTTATGCTTGTGTAGCAATATATTTTGCTAAAAATCATAACTTTAGCTACTACCAAGGTTTGTATCGATACAAGTATGCCAGATATTGATACCAAACCCTCTGATATCAATACTAACATGTGAAGACTCAAGTTTTTCACATCGTAAAGGCCTTATATCAATACTTATGCCTTAATATAACTTGTCTGTACTTGTGGCTTCTCGAGTTATCTTGACTTAGTCATAAACAGTGAGAAATTATCCTATTTATTCATTTGAATAACCCCAGTGGCACCATGAAAGGTGGCCTTCGATGCCTTAATTTTATATTTTTCTTTAATATGGCCTATAAGCATTTTAAACTTCCCAAAAAATTTTTTCGTCTGATGCTATGTCGCCTAATGTGCTTGTCATTACAGCACCAACAGTTATCCCCCAGCTTTTATTTCTATTTTTTGATTTTATTATCTTTTACCTAACTCTTAGGATGCCAGAAATTCGTCCAGGTAAAAGGAGGTGTTTACATTGATGGGATCAAGCTTGGTGATTAACCATATAGTGTGGTACAATATGTATTACCTTAACATTTAGGCTGTCAAAGCAAAAGCATAACATAGCTTCTCTAAGAATTGATAATTATTTTGATATTCTATAAATTTCTCGCTCAAGTAATAGATAATCTATTCCTTCTTTCCTGATTCAACATATTGTCTTAATACATAGCCCATCGACTTGTTTAGGATTGATATATACAGGATTTGTGGTCATTCGGGCACTGATGGCACAAATACTTGAGGGTTCAAAAGGTAACATTTGACCTTATCAAAAGCTTTCGGCATTTTTGATCCCATTCCGTAGGATTTTGTTTTTTCAATAGCCTAAAGATTAGATCGTATTTACTGATCAATTGAGATATGAATTTGACTATGTAATTTAGTCTTCCCAAAAAACTTTTCAATTTCTTTTGGGTTCGAGGTGGTGGTAGGTTTTAGATAGCCTTAACCTTGTCAGGATCTACCTCTATTACTTTTTCGCTTACAATGAACCCCAAGACTTTATTGGAGGTGATGCCAAATGTGCATTTGGCAGGATTTAGCTTGAGCTAGTATTTGTAAAGCCTTTTAGAGAATTTTCGTAGAGTGGCAACATGTTCACTTTTTTTTGTTGATTTGGCAATCATGTCATCCATATAGACCTTTATTATTTTGTGCTTAAGGTCATGGAATAATGTTACTATAGCCCTTTAGCAAGTTACCCTGGTATTCTTTAACCCAAAAGGTATCACTTTATAGTAAAAAGTTCCCCACATGGTCATGAAGGTGGTCTTTTCCATATCTTCAACTACTATTTTAATTTGATTATAGCCCGAAACCTATCCATGAAAGAAAAATAGTGCATTTTTGGTAATGTTGTCTATTAAGGTATAAATGTGAGGTAGAGAAAAATTATCCTTGAGGCTGGCTCAGTTCAGGTCCTTGTAGTCCACACATATCACACTTTACCATCCTTTTTAGGAACTGAGACTATATTGGCTACCCACGCAGGATGTTTGGCTACCTTGAGAAATTCATGTCAAATTGTTTCTTAACTTCTTTTTTGATCTTAAAGAGCATTTCTAGTTTAATCCTCCTTAACTTTTGCTAGATTAGTTTGCATTTAGGTTTGAGAGGAAGTTTATGAACTACAATATTGTATCTAATCTAGGCATTTCTTGATAGAACTAGGCCAACATGTCTCGATATTCCTAAATAAGACTTAGTAGTTTAGCTTGAATTGATAGTTTTATGGAGGTTATGATTTTAACCTCTTTCGATCTTTCTTTATTCCAAGCTTTGGTTTCAATGGGTTCTTCATTAGATAATATTTTATTTTTCTTCCTATTCAACTAGCCTTAGTAGGTCTAGGGGTATGGGGTTCTCTTCAAGATCCTTTTCAGATTTGACCTCATTGACATAAATCGGTTGCTCCAAATCAATCTTTGAAGCTTCAGTATGAACATTCATGTCATCTTCATTAGAACACTTGAAAATATGAAAAAAAAACAATATTGGTGGAAAAATATTTGAAGAAATTTAAGGTTGACAAGAACTATGAACACAAAGAATGAATTCAAAGTGATAGTCATTTTCATTGATAATACTTAATAAAAGTTGCCCATACAAAGGATCCTACAATGCTTTTGGGCAAGAGCATGTAGGTTTAGTTCATAGCATTACTTTGAAATAAACTTGAATAATATAGGAATCTTAGTCTCAATCCAAACACTTGGAATAAACCCTGAAGGGTACAGACTAGTTTCTAGACTTGTGGTTAACATCTCTAGCTTATCAATTGCACTAATAAAAAAAATACTTCAATGCTTTGTTTAATATGATCATAGCATCAGTGAAGTCAGTATTCACATTTCCCCCAAGGCAAAAACTTTCTCGAAGTGGTGGGAACATCATTGGTTCATCCTCTTTATCTTGTCCTGATAAACAAGCTATCTTCTTCTCATGTTTTCTTAGGTTGTTTTCATTTTTTGCTATGATTAGGTTTGAATCCTAGCCTTCTTTTATTAATCTGGTTGACCATTTTCAAGGATTCAACAACTCCTTGAAGGCTTTTCCTAAGTGTTTTTTTT